>JAHWXV010386522.1:0-10286 GCA_024586415.1 Phrixothrix hirtus | reverse complement strand
AAATTTTTTGCATCATCTGAGGCTCGAACTCAGGATCTTGTGCTTTCATGACACACGCTTTAACCAACTAAGCTAATGATGCCTACAGTCTGACAGCAGATGATGCAAAAAATTTTTAATATATATAAAACACATTTGTCTTAATATTTACTTTAAAATAGTAGTTATCTCAAATAGATAAATTTAGAAATTAACCTCATATATATATATATATATATATATTAAATGTAAAAAGGTTAAAAAAGCATCTAGAGTTGTGCAGGATATAAATGTAAAGATTTAAAAATGTATGCTTGCCCATTTAAAATGTACGCACTTTTTACTAGAAGATATGTCACCAACATTGCTCCTTCTATGGCTACTATGAAAAGAATGTAATGAAAAATTACTTTCAAATCAAGATAGACAATTTTACTAAACATCCGTCAAAATTAATTAATTTATAAATAAATCCAAAAGTACCACTAGCGGCAACTAGCATTGTAAATGTTCAAAATTTTATTTGAACGTTACACTTATTTGGCCTTTAACTTATATTATAAAGTAGTTTTAATTAAAAATAAAATTTCAATAATTAAACATTTATTTGTTAATGTAATAAATTGAATAGGAAACACAAACATAACCTAATTATAACAAGTGCACAAGTGGTGTCCTTGTTGGTTGATACAAATATTAATTCGCCTACGTATCTTCCTACGATCGCGCGATAAAACTTAAGGCGTAGTTGCACGATAAGAGTCTAAGATATTTTGACGTAATTGTTTCGTTTGCGTTGGGTTATAATAAATAACATTGAAATACTAAAGTTAATTAGGAAAATTCGAAATTGACAACAATTGAAGTCTTTTTATGATACTTAAAGTTCTCTTTTAAAATTAAAACAGTACCCTTAACTTTGGAAACATTATTAATAATTTGAAATTAATTGTAGTAAAAGGAAACAAATTATCAATCTTGTGTAGATAACATTATTTAAAAAATATAAAATAATAGTAAAAAGCAAAATAAAAACCAGGAAATTAATAAAATAATATAAAACCTTCATAGATGCAGGAAACCCTCAAGGTATATTTGATATTATAATACACTAAGAAAGTACTGCTAAAATTAAGAAATCTAGTTTATGCTTTAATTGTACAAATTTTAATACTTTTACATAAGCATTACTAAAAACTTTGAATAGGCCTTAGAGTTAATTCAATTTAAAGCTATTTTCATTACAACTGTTCCAAGCTATAATGTTGTAGTTAAATTAGCCTCCTTAAGAGGACCTAAATAAGATCAAAATCCAAGTTATGATTGGATAAATAAACGTTTTATGCAAGTGCGCAACATGTGGTTTCTTACAAAAGTCAGAGCGATATTGAATTAAACATTCTTTAAGCCGTTACTTTATCTGATTTTTGGAATTAAACTGAAATGATTTTGACAAGAATACCGATTTTAAGCTTATTTTATTTTTATAATAATCTATTGATCTTCTGCCTTTTATGTATATATACTTTTGTTTTTCATTTATATTTGAAGGTACCTAATTTAAAATTCTTTTGTTAATATAATTATTTTCAAATTATTATGAACGTTTTAAAATTTTACAAGGCAATTGTTTCAATCTTAAAAAACAATTTTATTAGTTTCACTTAATTTTTTACTTTCTTTTACCTATATGAAATATACCATAAAGAAAGCATTGTTCCGTCCAAAATTTTTGATGTCGAAATTTTAGTGGAAATACACGTTTTCGGGTACCCTGTGTCCGAAAATCATATTAATAAAATTGGTTTGTCTCTGTCTGTGTTTGTGTGTGCGCGTGTGCGTTTGTGCGTGTGTGCGTGTGTGCGTGTGTGCGTGTGTGCGTGTGTGCGTGTGTGCGTGTGTGCGTGTGTGCGTGTGGCGTGTGGGCGTGTGCGCACGTGTGTGCGTGCGTGCGCGCGTGCGGTCGTGCGTGCGTCCGTGCGCGCTTGCGTGAGTGGGTGGGTGCGTGCGTGCGCGCGTGCACGTGCTTGCGTGCGCGTGCGGTGACGTGCGTGCGTGCGTGGGTGTGTGTATGTGTGCGTGTGTATATGTGCGTGTGTGCGTGCGTGTGTATGTGTGCGTGCGTGTGTATGTGTGAGTGCGTGTAACCGGATGTACTTGGAGTATTAGTTGTGAACGACATATTTCAAAAACAAATCATCATATGAAAATGAAAAACCATATTTAAGTTTTTTGTCTTCTGTGCATGAGATGGCAAGAATTTAGTTAAAATCTAATGACCGAAACTGCTTCTTTGTTCTTGATATTTTTAAGTTTTTCGCGATTTTCTTGAAAACATTTTTAACAATTTTTTAAAACTTGCTAATTTTATTATGTCTTTGATATGATATGTGAAGTTAACGGTTTTGTTGAGAAAATGCGAGAAGCGAGTTATCAGAGAAAATCTCTGCAGTTAAGCAGGGTTTTACGTGTCTAGTAACTTGGATGGGTGACCGTTAGAATTATCGTTCCCAGAACATACGTAAATAATATTTTAATCATTTGTGAACATTTGCATATTTGTATATCTATGTACGCAAGAGAAAGTCGTGTATTGTCTAACACCAGATTTTTTTTTCAAGTTGATCAGCTTTTAACTTTATCTATATAACGCAGTCACATTTATGAACAAACGTGGTTAATTTCCATATTTCAATTTTACATCCTGGTATCTTGACTTATTATCTCATGTAAACCTGTCGTTAGCGATTAAATGCATTTATGGTACTGCAACTATGTCATCTAAAGCTTCAAGTATCTGCAAGTATGGGATTATATGCGATAGATAATTGATTCTGCACTTCGCGCCATGCCTTTTGATATATAATTACTACAAAATCTACCCACAATATTCCTGCATTAATATGTATATAAACAAAAATTATTTTATTTTTTATTTTCAGGTAGCAACATTGGAAGAGAAGATGGTCCTTATGCGTCTGTTTCTAATTTTAATGTACTCAACAACATGCTACTTTCAAATCACAGAATCGGAAATACAACCAAAATGCATTTCACGCATTATATCGGACTACTTTGGAAATATGACATCTTTAAACATTATATATAAAAACATGGATGATACAACATATCTTAAGGATTTAGAAATCCCTGTCGTGTTTTATAAAACTGGACAAATAAATCGATATAATTTTAGCTATCCTAATTTTGTTTTACACCTTGAAAGTGTATATGTAATAGATACCCTAAATGAGTTGTTATTCGCCATGTTTACTCATATTGAAAGACTTTTTATAATTACCATTGCAAACGATATAGATATATATAGGATATTCTGTATTACGGCTCACTGTAATATAATACATGCAGTTTTACTTTCTGATTCTATCTCCCCTTTGCTTTATACTTTAATCCCAAATAAAAAATACGATTGCAGTTTATCACCTAGATATTCTACTGCATCCGAAGATTATTGTAACGTAAAGCCGTTATTGATGGATGCAGATCAAAGTACTACGAAAAGTAGTTGTCAACTGATCATTTGGGGTCAACAAGCGTTTTTTGAAAATGAAAATCGATATGTCATAAATGAAAGAATATTAGATGTCTTACAAAGCACCTTAGATATTCCTATTCGTATGAATACAAATGGTGAAAATCCTAATAACTTTAATATTGTACAACTACCTTTGCTTCCTTCTTTAGCAAGTCGTGACTTTATTTCAGGCATAGAACATGACAAAATGGTGTGGGTTGTGCCCAAAGGTAAACAATTAACAACATTTCAAGTTATTGCAACTACCTTCGACAAAACTATGTGGACATCCATATTAATTGCTTTTATCGTTACATTTTTATCTTGGTGCCTTCTTATATCTTTTACTAAGGGTGACAGTTTTCCGAAAAATTATATTGACTGCTTTTTCGTCCTTATTGAACTTACTCTTTCAATTTCTTTGCCACGGTTGCCACGATCAAATATATTTCGTATTATTTTAGTATTTTATACGTTTTACTCTTTACACATCTGTGCTTTATTTGGAGCAAATTTAGTTAACGTATTAACTGTACCCAAATTCGAGAAAGGAATCACATCTCTAGAAGAACTCGCAGACTCTAACATGAATATCTACACACTTCAAATTGCGGATTTTAATTACCTATTTTCATTTAATAGAAGTAAAATTCAAAGGCAATTGGGAGCTAAAACTTGGATAAAGAATAATACCATAAGCAATGAATTACAAAAAATTGTAGAATATAGAAATACAAGTTTACTTATAAGAAAACAATTTTTACCTAAGCAATATGAGCATGAAGTGAATATTATCCTTGATAAAAATTTTACTAATCCTATTAACATTGGTTTGTATTTTTCTCGGAACCATATTTTTTATAATAAAATCAAAATAATAATAAGAAGAATGCAGGAATCGGGGCTAACAAACAAGATATTATCAGACGAGAAACAGAAGGATTTAAGAGTGACAAAAGATGGTTGTGATATTAAGTTATCCTTGAGTCATTTAGAATTTGCGTTCCTTTTGTTAATTAGTGGTTTGCTATTCGCTTGCTTGTTGTTTCTTCTTGAGAACGTTTACGGGTGTTATTTGAGAAAAAGCAATTCTATTGTAATATTACTATAAACTGCTTCAATTGAGTGTTATAAATATATCTTTCACCAATTAAAACTTTTAATATTATAGCTTTAATTTTTCAATATAATTATAAAAAATATATCCATAATAATAGTAACAAAAGCAACAGAACATTTCTAGCTATTTGCAATAACAAGTAGTATTTCATTATTTTTGTTGCTCTGATGATGAATTTACTTGTTATAGTTAATTCGAAACTTAATGTTTTATTTTGATAAGAACCTATTTTTGATATTGAATACAAATAAAATTCCCCAATTTTTTAATCGATTATAGTATAATATACTTTAGTTGCAGTAAGGTAAAATTTAGTATTTGAAAGTCATTCCCAATATTTACTTTTGAAATGTCCTGAGAAAAACATTTTAAATTTAATTATAATTTCAAATTTCATTTTTGGAATTTTAACGACTAATTTAGTTTCTTGCTAACTCCTGCTTTATTACCAGAATCGCTATTATCAAATTCCTGTGGTTTTAACCAAAGGAATGATTAGGTACCAAGATTGATCGCATATTGGGTACATTCAGTATGATTCTATAGCTGAAATAATTTTATGGTAAACAAATTAGTTAAGGCTGAACTATGCAAAAGGAGTTCCCCATACTTGCCCTAACGAAATAATTTTTGATGATAATTTTGTATTATCGTTTCTGAGGTGTACTCTTAAGTTTATTAGTAATTCTGTTATTACATCCGTGTCACTTGTATTTCTGCATTAAATATTTATGACAGTGTTTTAATTTTTTTGATAAATTGACGTTAGATAAGCGTCATATATCAAGTTGCCAACTCCTTAACCACATAACATATAAACTTATCCCTGCATTTGAAATACATTGTAGTTGATATTATTTAAAACTAATAATGATAATAATAATACATTTATTGTGATTGATTTGCGATAGAAAACTTTGGCATGTCCTGTTTACAATAGAAACCATGTAAATGGGCAAGTAAGATAAATAAGATAGAAAACGCATATCTAACATAAGTATTATAAAAAAAGCACAAAGTAAGATATACCGAAACATTAAATGTAAAGTTAATATCAAGTAATTATTGTTCAAGAAAATTAAATTCGCTTAGTTTGCAGCTAATTTTCATTGGTGCTTATGAACACAGAAAAGTTAATTTGGAATATAAATCGCAGGAGCTGTTAATACAGGGTGTCCAGAAACAGAACCGACAAACAAAGAGCTTGAAATCTAGAGCTCAGTTTATCACGATTTGACCTAAATCGTCTTATCGGAAAGTACTTCCTTACAGAGCTACATCGTTTTAAAGATGGTATCTTGTAGGCAGTATTCTTCAAATGTCTCGAGAACTCTTTTATGTTCAAAAGCGAAAATTTGTACTTGTAGAGTAATGAAAATGCCCGATTATCTGATATAAATTCCCACCATGGGCGTATCATCCGGGGGTAGTTCCCCACATTTTAGCTAATAGTTTTTTCATTTTTTAAATTTTTGCTTTGAAGTTGACAGATTTGTATAATTCTGACATATTTATAAATAAAAGATATTCTTGTTTCAAGTCGATAAACGCCACCATCTTCGAGAAAAACCAACTTGAAGATATTTTACTATGACTAACAATTAATAATAACAAAACGCTCTAGTGGAGATAAATAATTTAATTTGAAAAGTTACAATAAAAATATAAATTACAAAAGGGGTCTATGTGATAGCCATTCGATTCGATATACAAATATATTATTTTATCAAAAGCATGTTTGAATAAATTCTAAATAAATTTCTAAATTCTGCGCATCCATTATTAATCCTTTCCAGAGGTGCTCTCGATTTGCTATGGAAACAGAATAAACATGTGATTTCAAGTAGCCCCAAATACAAAAATCACAGGGATTTAAATCCGGGGACCTTGGTAGCCAAGCAATTTGACCACCCCTCTAAATCCACCGATACCCATAAGTATTAATCAAGAATTGATGAACATTTCTGCTAAAATGAGCTGTGGACCCATCATGTAAAAGCCACAAATTTTGGCGAATATTTAGAGGAACCTCATCCAATAAATTCATCAGGAAATTTAAATAATCACCCTCACTCAAACGCACAGGTAGTTCTACAGGTTTAAGCAGAATATTATCAAGTACACCTATCAAAAAATATATACTGTATCGTTGCTGATGTCTGGTTACTTTAGCAGGATACGAATTTTTACCAAGATATGAATAAAAATGGACATTGTGCAAATTAAAGAATCCATCTCTGGTGAACGTTGATTCGTCGCAGAATTAAATGTGTGAAAAAAAATTGCGATTTAGATTTTTTTGAATGCGCATCCTTGTGGAAAATTCAACTAGCCTAGAAAAATCTTCTTTTAACAGGGCCTGAACTTTTGTAAAATGGAACGGATGTAAACCTTCTTTAGGTATGATATTTTATACAGACGATTTTGAAAAGGTGGGATACATTATAGCCAAATGCCTTACACTAATTTCAGGATTATCTTCAATTTCCATTAGAATATTTTCTTCGTGACCTTCGGTAATGCCAGAATGTCTACCTGTTTCGTTTTTCTTAGGACTCATTGAGCCAGTTTCTGTTAATCCTTGATGAGTCGCTGCAAAGTTGAGTGGTGAGGTCATGCTCTGTTGGGGTACTTTTCCACATATTTGCGTTGCGCTACCCGGGCGTTACAATGGATTTCTTCATATAATAAAATGCATATCTGCATATCCACAATTGGAACACATTTTGGATTTTATTTATTATTCACAGAAAATGATACGTACAACTAAGTAACAGAAAACTGCGTACTAAATTAAAAAACGTCTACAAATAACGCTTGTAGATAATGTTTGTAAAGCATACTTCGACTAGAGCGTTTTGTTATTATTAATTGTTAGTCATAGCAAAACATCTTTAAGTAGGTTTTTCTCGAAAACAGTGGCATTTCTCGATTTGAAACGAGAATATCTTTTATTTATAAAAATGTCGGAATTATACAAATCCGTCAACTTCAAACCAAAAAATTAAAAAAATGAAAAGATTATTAGCTAAAATGTGGGCAACTACCCCAAATTATACGCCCATGGTGGGAATTTTAAGTCTTCATTTATCTCGGATAATTGGGAATTTTCATTACTCTACATGTAGAAATTTTCTTTTTTTTTTACATAAAAGAGTTCTCAAGAAATTTTAAGAAAACTGCTTATAAGGCCCAATCTTTAAAACGTTGTAGCTTTTAGGAAGTACTTTCGGATCAAATGATTTAGGTCAAATCGTCGTAAAATGAGCTCTATATTTTAACCTCTTGGTTTTTTGGTTTTGTTTTTGGATACCCTGTATATTATGGAACTTAAAGATGTCTAGATGATTATTGGCGTTTTAAATCAAAGCATAATTTAAAAAAACCTCTTTGTGCAATGGGAACTCTATAAAATCCAGTAGATTAATTCCATATTATTGCAATATAGTTTATACTGGGCAAAGCAAGGTTAAAGTATATAACTAGCAAATATTTCATTTTAAAGTATTTTTGACATTAATTAGATCCTAATAAGCGGAGTCGAGTTTATTGCAAAAATATCGTAGCATGTGGTTACAGAATGTTAGTTCCTGCCTAAGAAGTTCCTAAATTTAATTAAATTGCCAGTTTGTAAGTAACATTTTTGGTTTTCGAAGTTGAAGTTATATAATATGGATTGTCGGTAAGGGTAAATCAGATCAATATAAAATTTTTTGTCATAGTCAATCACAGGCATATGTTTATGAAACCAATCATCAGAATTTTGTATTATTACATTCACACACTTATATAATTATTGTTGTGTCGTTAGCATACTCCTGTGGAGTATCGATGTCGATTTTGGTAATCCGAATTTTAGATTAATTTTTTTTAACATATAATTTTCGGTTATTTAAAGGAGTGTAACCAATTATATGGTTGACCACGAATATCTAACCCATAAAATTTATTATTGACAAATATCGTATAAATAGTGTTGAACGCACGCACGACTAAAATCGAAAGGAATAGACAATATTTTTTGGGTTTTGTCTAATTTGTCATAAACGAGTAAAAGAAAAGCAACACGGTGGTTTCCGTGCTATGACTTTCTTTAAAGCCATCTTGCTCAGGTGTAAGAGTATGATATTTCTTCAAAAAGTCAACAATTCTAGTTAAAGACGCTTTTCTTAAAAGATTATAGAATACATTTAAAAGTGAAATAGGTCGATACTTGTTTGTTTCAGTTGCTTCAAAATATTTATGCAAGGCTATTATAAGATGGTATCTTAAGGTCCTCAGGAAAATGTCATAACTTAAAGGATGCATTTATAATTTCAGAGAAAAATGCTGAAATAATAGCAGAATACGTTTTAAACGAAATTTTTGGAATATTAGCAAAATCATACGAATCTGTTTTCCATGTCATTGTGAAATTCAATTCCACACGTTGGTGTTAAAAAGAAAGAATCTATTTTTCTAGTGGCATGTACACTAGAAATAGCCTGATTTTAACCAAATCATCAGCAGAGTTACAAAAATAATTAACAGATGCATAGCAAATATTATTATCATTATACAATTCATATTCATTAATGATGAATTTAGAGCAAGTAGTATTATTCCGATTTAAAATAAAATTAACAAATTTTCAAATTGCTTACATTTACTCCCAGAATTATTTATCAAATTATAAAAAAAGGTTTTGCTTTTCATTTTTAATCAGAATATTACATTCCTTTCGAATGTATAAGTCTTAGGCGGATCTTCATTATAATGACTTTTCTTTAAAATGCAATGATTTTTTATATCAAAAAGTCTATTTTGTAGGCAAGTGAAGAATTTAATTTTGTTAGTTTTGTAAATTCGCACAGTTTCTCAACGAAACTAACTGAGCGAGATCACATGAACGTATCAAAGAACGAAGTAAAGATGCGATTGGTGCGATTAATACTAGTAATTCTTAAATAATTATTTATAACAGGGTTTTAAAGTTTATAAAGGAGTTTTCATTGACACAGCCGTATTTAATTTCTTTCCTAATTTTATCGTTTATTTTACTACAGGTTGAAATAGGTACCAGACTGCAGAATAATCGAAACCCAAGGTAAAAACGCTGGTAACGTTGATGTCATATTTGAAATTTACACGTTATACAGTCTATGAGTATCTCCCTGTAATAGGAATAGTCTCTTCAACAGGTGTTGCCATTTTGGAAGAGTCGAGAATCTTAACATTTCACCTGCCGTTAGACATTTATTGCTATTAAAATTGCTGGTTAAGACAATATAATGATATTTTTTGACAGTGTAAGGGGTATTAGATTTAGGTATTTGAAAACGATATCAGCAGTAAAAATGTTAAGTAAACCAAAGTTGGCGATGCAAAGTAGATTCTGTTTGCATTACACTGGCCAAAACGATTTTTGCTGACTTCAAATTGAGACTTATTTTTTACTAATTTGGGTGCGCTGATTCCGAAAATCATAATCGTTTTTACTCATCACGTCAAAATTCTGCGCTATACCATATACTCCTTTTTGAAGAACCATTAAAAACCACAAAGTTGTTGAATCTGATATAGAATAAATAAAGTTCAAAATTATAACAATTTATTTATTTAAATACGGAAATTACATACATAAAGAATCAGGAAATATTTAGTAAAAATCGT
>JAHWXV010386460.1:0-15658 GCA_024586415.1 Phrixothrix hirtus | reverse complement strand
TGTTATACCTTGTATGTATAAATAGTTAGAAATAAATAATTACATGCAGATAGAGTTTCTTAACAATTTTATTATTGTGCCGCTTCTGAGTAATAGCAGTTTCTGAATCATTGAAACATATTATCCGCCCACAGCGTTGCTTTGGTTTACGCTCCCGTCTTCCTCTCGCGGAATGTTTCTCGAGCACTCTTTTGCATAAACTTTTTTACCTCTACAGGTCTTCACAATTTTTCTTTTAAGTAGATCTTTTCTTCTTCTTAAGTGTTAATTTCTCTACCTGTATAATGAGTAGAAACAATATTTTGCATATCTCTTCAAATGAGCGAAATAGAGTCGTTCGCAATTATTGATTGTCATTTCATTATTAATAACCTGATAGCATTATAATTTGTTAAAACTATATAATAGTGTCAAATAAATTATATATCCAAGTATAAGCCGCTTTGGAGGAATGGTTTTTGTTAAATTAATTTTTGACATTCTTAAAAATATCAATGAAAAACACATTTTTTAGAACTTATATTACATTTACCAGCGAATGCAACTGTGTAAAGTTTTGAAATTCAGTATACTTATACAAAGCTTACCTGTTATTAAAATAAATTTAGTTTGATCTAACTTGGTTTATTAATTTTTGAAATACAATGCTTGAAAGTTAACCGTCAATACTTATCATTTAAATAGTAGTAAGTAGTTGCTCTTGATTGGTAACGTAAATGTTTGTATGCGGTGAAACCAATTTTATTTAATAAACTAAATAGAAAAACCAATTCTGCATCAGTGGCAGTTTTCACCTAAATTCTACCAAACACTTATCACTAAATTATTCAAACAAGGCAAGCTTCGTATAGCAACCCTTATCAATAGTCTAAAAGCAAATTTGTTGGGTAATTTGTGAAAATGTCGATATTTGTGTGATTATTTGGTCTTTCTTCGATTTCTGTACCCTTTATGTTGGGTTACTATCTCGTTTTTATTTTTATCACATCGTAAATTAAAGCGCTTATAACCACATTAAACAGTGGGGAATAAAATGAACAAATTTCTCTCGTTTGATTAACTAAATTAATTATGTTTACCTAAACCCAGCTGTTATTCAAAATTGTATATGTTATTCTAGCAACAACTCAGAATATTTTTTGCAACAACCAGAATATTTTTTACATTGAATATGTATAATTGTTATGACAAATCTGATCATTTTTAAAGATTCTGAAAACCTTATCCGGTCTTCTTCACAAAGTTTAAACATCAACAAAATACTTGTTTCTAATCTATCTGTGTTCAATGTGCAAAGGATACAAGTTTATTTTTAAAAATTTCACTAAATGTTCTCATTTGTGTTTTGTTATACGTTGCAAAATTCTTAACCGTTCTTAATATTTTACAGAAGTACACAATGTTAAGTCAATGTTAAGTATAAAAGGGAATAGTTTCTTGATATTCTGAAAGAGCGTAGTAAAGTAGTTAGACAATGTAAAGGAAAAGAGTAACTACTTTAAAATAAAATATTCGCCATAAAATTACACTTTTAAATTTTATCTATTGTTCAACGAGTCCGTTTAAGTAATTTTAACCATACTGTCCATAAATACAGCGGCTTCACTAAGAGCTTTTCAGTATGGCTATTTTCAATAAAGCTAAATGTCTTATAATAATTTAAGGACATAAGTAATAAAGGAAGGTTTAGGCAAAATTGAAAGAATTCGACACAGGAATCCAAAACAAACTTGTTTGATATATATTTGTTGTATGGCATCTTGTACCGTTAAAATAATTAAATAAATACATTTTGACAAGCGCTATTAAGACACTAATATTCACCCGGTTTTAAGTAATAACAACAAAATGCAATAGTTAAAGGTACACATATATAGTAATTAAAAGTAGATATACCTCTCTGAAAGGTAATTTCAACTTTTAAGGGTACTACATATTTAAAATCATGCAGGACTTTGTACATATTTTTTACGCAGTTACAAGTGTACTATGTATACACCCATGGCAATGCTCCAATTCACTCCATGCTCATTTTTACCTTGTCGACGTTTACCCCACCACTTTAGATTCGATCCTATAGTACGGGCAAATCATACGTCGCGTGGATCAATATAGTGCGTCCTTTACAAACCTTCACTAAAATGAATCACGATGTATTAAGTTCGGTAATCGTAGTGACCATTGCAGTAACTCTAAATTTTTAGTTTTTGCGCGGTCAATAGATCGCTGTGAAGCAAGATAATTGCGAGCACCGCAGGTATGGCGATTCTACCACCTTAATAAATCTCTCATTCTCGTCATGCAATTCCGGGAGGCGAAAAATCGTTGTCGTTAGAGAAAATGGTGCGCAACCATTGAGGTAACTTCTGTTGTATTCTTGTATTTTTAGCATGAGCTAATCTGGAACACATCCAAGTAGGATTATCCAATGACCAATGGTGCTGTGGGAAAAAGGTTTACAAACTTTATAGTTTGACATTGCAATTTTCTATTGCCTAGATATAAACATTGTTGAAAGTGTCCTCATTACTGAAAATTAACCGAGAAGCAAAATGCATCTTATGTGTGCTATTATTCCTGATGGTTAGAGGTAACTGCATCGTGTATAGTTTTCATGGAGATGTTTCTACACCATCTACCATGTAATTGTTGGAATACTAAATTCATCAGAACACTTCGCTCTATCCGCTAACATTGTTGACTTTTGTTCTTCTTTTTGAAAATATATTTAATCAACTAATTCGTTTAGTCATGGATTAGTTGTCTTTTGGACGGTGTTCTGTAAAATTAAGTTAAAAGTTGTGACGTATCTATCATTGCTATAAACTGTATTTTACAAATTATATGAATAGAAAGCTTTCTTCGTTTGGGATTAGCCATTTTACGACGACTGGTCACCTGTTGTTAAATAAATGAACTATATGCATATAGGCTAAAAATAATCAGTTACTTTACTATTACGTATAGTCCATGTTCACATACCTTAATTATACCTATGTTATAATAATAAATGATCAAAATTTGGGAGGAAAATCTTTATCAGTTAAACAAAATTTTATAATAATTGTTAATAATGTATGGCGCGGTCTTTCTGATTTACATATTCATTTACACGCCGAGGTATTGATTGAATAAGGAGGTTTTCTCGTCTTGGGGTATTGCCTTCCATGCAAGTTGCCTCATTTCTCAAGGCCTCCAAAGTCAAAGGAGGAGGCTGCAAATTTCGCAACCTTCTACCCATTATGCCCCATATATGTTCAATAGGAGAAAGATCTGGAGTCCTTGGAGGCCAAAGCAAAAGATGAATCGGGGCCTACTCAAAAAAGTTCAAGGAAAACCTTTATTATCTTTCTGGAACAATGAATCTTCGAGCTGTTGTAAGTGTAGCAGGAGATGTGTTCCAACAATCTTCTTAATATACCTTTGTGATGTTATATTGCCTCGAATGAACACCAAGGGAGACCCTAAACCATAATACCCGCAGTGCGGTGTACGTGCTTTTCAACTATAAATCGAAGATTCCATCATTTACCCCGTCTTTTTCTGACTCTCATACGACCGTTGTGCATTCCTAAGCAAAATCTAGATTCATCACTAAAGACAACACGACGCCATTCCAGATTCCAATGAAATTGTTCATTACACCATTGTAACCGTTGCTGACAATGTTCTGCAGTTAAAGGAAGCAAAAGTTGCGAACGATATGATGTTAACCCAAAACTTCGGATTCGACCAAAAAATGTTCTAAGGGTTACAAGGCGATCTTATTCACCAAACCATTGGTCACCAACTGCCCAAATAGAGGAAAATCGTTCTCTAAATACCAGTTATCTTAAGCGCGCATTCATTCTCATTGAAGCCCCAGTTCCTATTTTACGATGTTCCTGGCCATCTTCAAACCATACAAGACACACTGACATTACAGTAGACCGATTTCGATTTACTCGGTTAGCAATTTCCCCAAATGAAGAACCAGCTTTGCGCAAACCAATAATTCGATATCTGTCAAATTCACTTAATTGACGGTAATATCCACGTTGCCGTACTCTAAGCATGATCAGACAAACAAACCATGTTAGCAAAAGAACAGCAACCAAAATAATGTTAATTAACAATGAAAAAGAATAACAAATCGTACGGAAACCTCAGACCGAAAAAGTTAACAAAAAATTATAAAAATTGTTAAATTTGACGTTATCACATTACCACCTGATTTCAAAAGTTAATCAATTATTACATAATATTAGCCCAACAGATCTACTAACTTTGATTAAGAAATTCCTACTCCTTTTTGGTGTTGCAATTTCTATGTCACTGAATATATAATAGAACAAACAAAATTTAAAACAGTGTCAATTTCTATTTGAATCGCTCTGTACTTATTTTCGATAATTTTACGTAATTTTATTAAACTGATATTTTAGACGTATGAATTACTTATGAAGATGATTGACGATACGACAGATGATAATAAGATATTACATGAATTAGAGCAGTGAAATTAATGCGTTTAAAAATAAAAATTGTTTTAACCTATATTTTAAAGGTAGGCTAGTTCTTAATGCATTAAGTTCCAATGGAAAGGAATAGACTTGCAGACATTTATGTTACAATAATCGCACATCACACGACAACTACTGCATATGAATCTTTTTAGAAAATGTGGTTTTCGACTAGGGAAAAATGTCGTTGAATATTTTCGTATCGAGTTATCCAGGCTAACAAAATAGAACGTCTAAAAATAGGTATTTGCTATTAATTCAGATATGATCAAAAATTTTTCCAGGAAGTTTATTAAAATAAGATTCCTTTAGGCATTGCATGTAAGCTTTCAAGCTTTTTACATACAATAGAAGTTGGTTATAGACTCCACAAATACAACGCATATAATGAAGAAATGAATTTTGACCTTTCCGTGATAGTGTTGTAAAGAAGAGTTGATCAACGACAGCAACTCTTAATAAACATTTATATCCTATATTCATTCCTATTTTTGAAAATAAAGTTCATTTTTTTCGAATAAACCAGTAAAAATACTTTATTAACTTTACAAACGAACGAACAAGATTTCTGTAATTAAGGTATAATTTAAATAATTACTTGAAAGAAGATGTGTTCGACATTACGAGTAGCCCGAATTCCGGCACCTACTCCTCTTGCTATGCTTCTATTAAGACGACGAATAGATTTTGGTCTAGTTACTCCTACTTTGCACTAGGTGTGACTTAAAGATCTGACAGATCAGCAGGAGCTGGTATTCGGTTTCGAATTCGTCCCCCGAGTATGTCTCAGGCATGTTCTATTGGATTCAGGTACGGACTGCGTGCAGGATTCCCTGATAGATTTCCACTTCATTCAGTTATTCTTTGACGATGGCTGCAGGACTTGGTCAAGAATTATCCTGCATAGGTATGAAATCATCCCCAATGAAATGACTAAAAGGAACACCACGTTACTCAAGAACGTCTTTCATGTATCTACAAGCATTCATTTCCCCAGCATTTGCCATCGCTAACTTCGTATATGCTTTATACGAAATATCTCACCACAACATAATTGATCAGCCACCAAAACTTATTTTTGGCATACTATTGCTTGGGACAAATCTATCTCCTGTTCTTCGCCATATCATTTAACGACCATCTGCAGATCGGATACAAAACCTGGACTGATCCGTGTAGAGTACTTGATACCATTCTTCATTTTCGCACCTTTAATGTTCTCTACCGAATCGGAGACATTGTACACAATGCTCTCTGGTCAGCTCTGGACTTTTTCTGGTCCTTCTACCGTATACAGTCTATTTCTGTAGTGTTTTCCCAACTGTCCTTTCACTTACGTTTAAACCTCTCACCTACCTCAGCCATAAGATCAGTGATACCTCTATTAGGAGGAACAGTACAACGTCTCCTACCCAATCCCCTACTAGTTTCGCGGTATCGTGTTACGACTTCTAAAACTTCTTCAGCGTTGTTAGACACTGTAATTAATAATTAAATAATTACGTTGTTCTAACATTAGAAATTTAAATAAACTACCATTTGATTTAACTTTCTAAAATAATTTTCAGAAATATAAAATAACCGGTAATATTGAGCTTTAAACTAAATTTCCGGACTGTAAAAATAAATATTTTTACAAGTTTCAAAGTGCTCCGTAATAAACTGATCGTGGGTGATTCAAATAAGTGTCAAAAAAATAAAACTTCAAAGCAATCCGATGTAAAATGAAATTATGCAAGGAACCATTTTTCATAGAAATTCTTAGGGTAAAGATGCCTCCAAAGAGAAGTACTATTTGCCGACATCATAAAAAAATAACCGCGGTTGAAGCCTTGAAGCGCTAAGGGGAAAAACCCCGATTAGAACGGGAATTTAACGTTTGAAATTTGGAAGATGCCTATTGGGTAAGGCAAATATCGGAGAGGGATATCCCAATGTTATAAAAAGCTAAAACACGCATAAAACGTCATTTTCTCTTGTGCAAGCGTTTACGCTGTTGTGTTAATTAAGCAGAAGGGCGAGTTTAGATCCATTGAAGTTAGAAATGTAAATTCCATCTTAGCTTGTGTCACGTATTGGTAATCGTGGCATTAAAAGACCCTGAAAGTTAATAACAACGTAAATTAATTTTTCTAATTTAAAACAAAAAAAGAAATCAAACATTCAAATACGCAACTTAAAAGAAGTACCGATAGTTTTGAATAGGACTTCAAAGGGAAGTAAATCATTTTAAGAGAGCTGAACTGGAATCGAATAACCAGAAGGAAGCCCAGGTATTTAAAATCTAAGATAATACAAACGCAACTTAAACCGTAAGTATATTTATCAAATTATCTTATAATCTTTAGTAAACAAATAAAATCAAAGGGGCTTCATGCTTGTTATTTTAACTTTTAAAAAATTTGTTATAATTTGAATAAACACTTTTAAAGAACCAGAAGTTCTTTCTCGAATGCAAATAGAATTGTAGTAAATACTTGTTTACAATATGTCATAACAGTTTGTATAGAAAAGTAACAGAAGGGGTTGTAAATATTAAATGTTTTCTTTAAGATTTATGTGCATTAGATTTAAATTAAAATATTGTTGATTTGAAATTTATTGATTTGATTTTTATTAAATAAATGTATAGAACGTAAAGTTTTGTTACTTACAGCGAGTTCAACTTGCTCCACTGCACGGGTGTACTATGTATTAGCTGCTTTCTATTCATAAAAAATAGCATAAAAACTAGAAAAACTACAAAATATTGTACTTTTTATTGTAGGAAAACTGCTGATGTGCACTGCACTGGTGTAATGCAGCAAGTCAAATTCGCTATTACTTTGGTGAAATATAACAAAGTCGTTAATCATATAATATTGATGAGGTTGATAGGGTGTTTAACGTAACTATTTGAATAGAAAGATTATGTAAATTTTTTTTTGGGTAAATACAGAACTGAAAAATTTAGAGTCCGTTATTTAGAAGGGTCTTAACCCTAAAACTTGTTGATAAAGATCAATACAGTTCGAACTAGTTTGTCTACCTCAATCCTAAAACCAAACAAAAATTACGTAGATTAATGACGTAATAAATCAAGTTATTAAGATTGTTTAACAGCTGCCAACAAGGTAGATAACAGCGTAGTACTGTGAGAGGATTGCTTGAATTAGGATGTTTGTCCTAGCAGTATTTATAGCACTAAGAACCAAATTATTAGACTAAAAACTGGTATCCGATAATTTTAACAAATACTGATTGACTTTGAAAATAATTGCACCAAGAATAGTAAACAAAGCGCAGAAATTTTGATAAGATTTTAAAAATTATTTCGGCCTAAAATTTTATTTTTATAGCTGACTAGATATAAAACAGTGGAAAAAAACAATACAAATAAATTACACATCTTTACACAATTATAAGCTATTTAATAATTTAGTAAATAAACCTTTTTAGTTGTAACAAACCATTCAAAAGCTGGATTGATTTTTTGACACTGAGTGTATAAGTCAATGTTATCGATGTTTTTAGGTAGAAATTATACCTACACAAGTTAACTTATGCATCTCGAAACGTATTACACCAACTTTTAAATTTTACGTGGACTATATAAAACGAAGAATAAACCTGGTCAATAATGAATAATTATAATTTTTTCTGACTTCATCCTCTAACTGCGGAAAGGACTATTTTCAAAGTAGTTGCCAATGGTTGCAATGCATTCATTCGAGTCTTTCTGCCATCCTTTAGAGACGTGCTAGAAGTCATTCTTTGAAAGTTCTTCACATTAGAAAGAAAAAAGTAACAAAGGGCAAGGCCTAAGCTGTAGGGTGGATGAGTTACACATTTAACTTGGATTTTAACGTGCCACTCCATGACTATATTTGAAATGTGTGGTCGTATGCTGTTATATTGCAGCATCCACCCTATTGCATGCAGACGTGATCGTTTTCACCTAACTCGGCCTTCAAGGCTTTTAGTATGTTTTGTAATATTGACGTGCAACAGTCGTGTAGCGTGGTATAATATGTTGTTAAATCATACCTTGGACTGTACATAATAATATGACAATAATTTTAGAAGCAGATGCCATCACTTTGGCTTTGATATATTTTATTTTATATAATTATTGACAATTGTTTTGGCGGCTTTAACTTTTTTAAAAAAGTAACACTATCATCCGAATTAACAAAGTATAAAACTAATTCATGGTACAAATATACAACAATATAATAAAATATAAAATTAATAGTAAGCTATATTAAAAGTGAATCAGTTTCTGGAAAGGAATAACTTAGAACCATGAAATTTCAATACCCTTCCACATATTCATCCCAACGTTCAACACACTCGGTATATCGTTTTCAAGGCTTCTTTAATCCTACCCAAAAAAATCTCACGTTTAGTCACTGAATAACTGCCGTGTTGCAACAATAGTCTCTCAAACCAAGAACTTCTCAGTCTTCCCCCTCGTATCTTATACACGGTAATGTTAAACTAATCTAACAATTAATAAATAGAACAACCGATCTCGATGGTGTATGGGTAGTATGTATATCTCAACATCTAAACGATGCGAATTCAAATGTTATCGAGATTAGTAAATTTATCAAGAGAAATAATGTTAAGGCATGCCTTCTCGGATAAGGAATCATAGGTGTAGGTCCCGATGTTTGACATGTTAAATAGAAAAGACGAAAAATGACCACAGTAATTGAACTTACGTTACCTCAGCAACCAAAAGACCTCGAGGAAAGTAATTTTAAGACAAAATGGACTTAAAACTTTTGTGCAAAACAAAACTAAAAAATTCTTTATAAGAATATGAAGTTTTCAAAAAAATGTGTACATATTTCTATAACAAAATATAGAGAATAGGAATTATCTCTGTTTGCTAATATTTCACTTGCTTAATTTCTACAACCCAATTATTGCAAAACAAACTGTCATGTGTCAAAATTGATTGATGACCCCCACAAGTCGAAACGGGGTACATAAACGTTACCCGGACTAGGCAATGAAATCGGGCGTGGATATAAATTGGAAATGTTCGAGATCATGGTAGACTAGACACTCTAGAGAATAATGTAGGCACTACCCTATTCCCAAACATCAGGTATATTGGCGCACCCTGTATATAATAACCATTTTTATCTGAAGTAGACCTGGAACACTTTAGATAGAGAAATAGCTTTCAATGCTAAATAGTCTAAAATCAAAAACGTAAAGATAATTGACCCATATCAGTAAACTATCTAGGAAGAGGCGGACCTTATGAATTTCCTTGTATGTAAGTAATAGGTGACTACTCCTACTATTGAACTTGCTAAGTACAATAATCCAAGAAGTGTATATAAAATACCATTGTAAGTAACTAGAGGACATTCTCTTATTTCACACCCGGTATACACCTATGTGAGAAGTAACTAACTAAACTTTGAGATTGTATTAAATTTATTAACTGAAAGTGAGAAATCTTTACTGTTTACTCTGTATATAAATAATGAAACGTGAATAATTTATCTTATTATTCTTGACAGCCAATTCAATATAACAAATCTTAAACTTAATAAATGTAACAAAAATAGAATAGACTTAATAAAACCATATATATGACGTATGACAGGAATAACAGATGTGTACAATTACTTTAGGATGAAAAAGGCAGCTACGTGTATCGTTAAAGTTTTTACATTTGTAGTGAATTCATATGGAGGACACTTAGGACAGTTTCGGTCTTAAAGTTAGGTCCTTGACCAATATGTTCAACCAAATATAATTAAAATTAGATGGCAAAATAAGCTCATTCGCCTGCTTCACTGCTTATTATAACAAAACAATTATTTGATGAGTGGTTAATAAATTTTATACTATTAATTATACATTGCAATAAACAATAGTTAACATGAACAGAATGTTTACGAGTAAACCATAATTAATTAAACTGGGTAAATTAATTCAATTGAAGAAGGTTCACTATACGAGTTATAAAATTTTGCGAGCTGTTTAATTCACTTTATTGAAAACGTAATTTGGTGGCACAACAAATGACGACAAAAGTTAAATTTATTTCCAGACCGAACAAGGTACTAATAAATAACAAAACCCAGAATAAATTCTGAACAAGAACGAGTTCTCATATGCGTTACTGAAACGAACGGAATACGTAGTATTAAAAACAAAATTTGCGATGAGATAATTTATCTTTAATTTGTTTCTAAGAAAGATAGCAAACGACAGTATGATATTTAGACCATTTTAAGCTGAGAGTATCTTTATAAGCACATCTATCAAATCAGCATTATCCGACTACAACCTAACGTGATGTAAACAATTCTTCAATTAACAATTATAGATGAACACTTAATCTCATCACATCATCACGAAAATCACTTCACAAATTAAACACCTTAGAATATTAAATCTTGCGGGTAACTGCGAAGTTAAATACCCTGAGGGTCGATACATAACTTATTCGTGTGGCCCAATAGTTCCCTTTACTTCAAAAATCCTGGTCGTAAGTTTTCTTTTCTCAGCTCGCGGTATTTTAATTCTATCGGTCCTTTGTTTGAAAATACGTTATTTAACAATCGTTCACAAACATGCTATTTGAAAACTGAATTAAAAGCTTTGGAAATATCAACCCGCATTGATATGTACCTAATATTTGATTTAATTTCCCAAACATTTATGGTAGCCCACAGATATACATTTCAATAATTCAAATTATAAAGTAATAAATTATTAAAATTTATTTTAAATAAATACAGATAAATATAGGAACGCTATTTTCAAAACAAATCGTGGTTGAAATATTGGGTATTCAAATAATAGACAGGTGACAATGGAAACGTGTGATGGCAGATCAGTGACATAACTGCAGAAAGGTATAGAATTAAAGAAACTTGAAATAATATGCACCATTGTTTATAATTTTTATGGATTGTTGACAACCCTTCAGTGAACGTTGACAACTAATTAACATCGGTCCCCTATATATTTAAAATGTTTGTCTGTTACATGTAGCGTTGTATAGGATGCGTCAAATCTTCTTTATTCAATTATAAAATCATAGAAACCCAATTCGGAGGAAGAACTTTAAATATTAGGTTCTCAATAATAATTGTCGCGTGTTTTGAGAGTGACTGATTATATTTACGTGAATATTGTAGCAAAGCGTTGTTTGTTAATAAATAAAAAATTTTCAACATTTGCACAGCTAAAAGCGCTTCTATCATTATTGAACTTCTCAATAATAGCACAGAGTAAATCAAAAGTCTCGTAGACACCATTATTTTGAAAACAGGAGTGAAAATGAAATACCTGAATATCCCGTCAAAGAATAGGAGAGGGGATCAATATGTTACCATCAAGAAAACCGCCACATTGAACCAAGATCAAATTTTTCAAATGGCAAGGGATCATGTTGAATACATTTATTTCCATAATATTTGGTGTATGTGTTGTAGTTGAAAGATTATCAACATAAAAGTTGAAATAGTAAGGTCTAGAGTCTATTGTAGTTCATAGCTATTTGATCTGTTCAATGTGTTTACGCTTGATCCTATTGTTATGCACCCGCACAAGGATATCTAGAGAAGTGCCAATATAGATCTCCAAGATGGATTGGTGAAGGTGACTTTTGTCACGGGTCTTCGTAGCATATACATATTGTTCCAAATAACCCACAGATAAAAGATTAAGTGATGTAAGGCCGGATCATTTGGGTGACTATTCCATAGAATATTACCAGCCAATGTAATGATGAAGAATTAAAACTTTAGCCAGTGTCGAATAGAATTACGTAATGCGGTGGAGCAACATTTTGAAATAAATAACAGGAAATTGCCATTTACTTAGAAAAGAAGGGAACAGCGTTTCCTGTTGCCTTTATGGGTAGCGTTGAAAATTTAGGTTATTGTCGTATGAAATGGGTCCGATTAAACGTGGGATCCATATTCCACACTAAACAATAAAGTCTTTAGTGGGTTTGGAGGAATCCTTGTCGTCTACAGTCCCTGTTTTCGAGATGCAAAAATGCTATGTGAAATTGACGTTAGTTCTAGGTACAGACTGTTGAAGTCGCGACTATGGCACAGCAGTTATGTTCCACCGCATTATTCAGGGGCCTGCAATGAACAATCTATAGCTTCGTGTTTATAACGTTTAAACAAGAACACATGTCAAACACAATATCTGAGAAAATACTAATCTTGTTCATCTGAAAAACTTGACCTTTGAGCAATATCGCGGATTTCAAGATGGCGACCGCGTTTCAGAAAGAGTCAATTTTGGCTAAGGTATTCATATATGTTTTTAAATTTATTTCTAGTTTCTGAAACAAAATTGTGCCCTGTAATATAATGATTAGCATGCTTGTCTATATATCTCAAGGACGCGGGTAAATATTTCAACGGAAAAAGTTTAAGAACATGCGTTCATCTCGGACGTTCGATTACACAAAAACGTTCCTACTAGGATCTGGAACATTTCCGGTTCGTCTAAATTCTAGTAGGCACGTCAAAGTGACTATAACAGTTAAACTCATGAGAGTAACGGGAATTTCCGCATCCCAAAGTGCCAGCCACAGAAATAAGCAATAATAAAATTACGATTAATTCGTTGTTGTTAAAAGTTGTTAAAATAATGTATTTTCTATATTCGGTAGTATACATATTGATAGTATATTGGCAAATTAATGTCTGTCGATTTATTTAAATTTATTTTCTAGTGACAGTAGAAAGGAATCCTAATGAACGCGGGCCTGTGTTCCACGGAACACTATAACCACGGTACATTAATACTTACTTTTTCACAATGAGTTACACAGTTAATGGAAACTACCGTTTGCTGAAATGACATATTCGATAAAGGGACATTTCTCGAAAATACTAACTTTTACCTTCAAGAAATAATACTCATTCGTAGAACGTGTCTGCTAAATTTGTTTGTAACTAATTATTTAAATGATATCAATTATTAATAATAAAAATATAAGAAGCGCCTATAAGACAAATAAATAAAATCAGCTGTGCATGTGTTAACAGAAAATGTAGACATAAAATAAATGCCTTACCTAGGAGCACTCTAGAGAGAAAAGTTTTCGATCTTGTTTACTAGTCGACGTAATGGCCTGCTGACACATGATTGGGCGAAAATCGATTACAGTTTAAGGAAAACTGCTTAATCTCGAAATTCTCAAGAAGCCTTTTGCGCATATTGTTAGGCATGAACGTATCGTATACATTTGATCAAGCTTAACACGATCTATGGAAATATTTATGCGTTTTTTACTTAAAAAGGAAAATTTCCATTTTTAAAACCAATTTTAAAGAAATGAAAATAAGATTTATGGTCTGTTAGGTAACCCTATTTGATCTAAGAGATTAAAAAGTGCGCCTAGTCTGAACACTGTCAGATTTTCATTTTAAACTATGCTTTTCCTAATTTTTCTGTAACTACTTAATAGTTTTATTTGAATTAGATACATTCTATAGTAAAATTTATGTAGCCACTCTTCATAATTGCTCTTTTTTCTTTTATATCTGTCGATATTGGCTGTAAAAAAGTTGAAACACTGTACGAGCACTATTTCTCACAATAATAATGAATTTTATATTGTGCGAACTTGAAATTACTTAGAAAGAAGAATTATGGAGCAAAAGATTACATGAGACAAAGAAAACTAATTTTCAAATAGTGTAGTGGTTTTAAGTGTTAATAAATTCTTAAAATTATTAGTTCATTTTTATTTATGTTTCCATTATAATTTATTTGTCATAATAATCCTTTTTTGTACTTCTGGAACGTTGCATGCTCATTAAAGACGTTTTGTATGTCTCAAATTAATACTATAGCAATTAACGAAAACATCATTCCTTTAAGTATCATTTTTAGCTTTCCTTTATCCATTCTTGGACATAAGCCCCATGTAATTGCTGCCAGATTTCTCTATTTTGTGCTGCTTATATTTATTTTATAGAAGCCTTCCCACGACTTCGGTCCTTTTTATGAGTTGCCTTGCTTTACTTATTTCGTTCCCCGTTCTATCCACCCTTCATCTGTAAATCCAACAACGCACTCTACTCATCTTCATGTTAATTTCGTCATTCTTTCTGCATCTAAGATTTGCTCGAAAATGTATTTGTATGTTTTTTCTGCTGCCTTGCGTTATGCGTAGTATGGTCCTTTCTATAGTTCCTCGAGCTACTCATGATTATTAACGAATTATTGTTCCATAAATAACTAATTTCTAGCAATTTTCCAGTAATTTCCAGGATCAATAAATAAAAATAAATGAGTTTTGATATAATAAAACTTAATAACGCAATCTATTCGGCAAACTAACACTTTTTGGCTAATATAAGATGTTATAAATCGTACCAGTGTATAGTACAGCATATATTTGTCTCACTTACAATAACTTAAATTTTATAATCTGAAGCAGATATCCTGTATAATAAATCTACTTTTATAGATCATATTCAAATCACGGTCAGGAGACGATTACAGACTTCTCAACTCATTCTTCAATAAATTGACCATTGTTTTCCCGTTACTCTTGCATTATCATCTTCCTCATTGCCAAATTTTAAATTGTTTTCAAGATATTCATTTATTAAGATCGTTTTAATTTTGGACGGTACACGTTTATGAGTACAAAACTAAAAGAAAATTCGCAACACTACCTTAATTTTTAACTTACTTAAATGAATCCTTAGAAGAGGTATTATACACTTCATTTGTTCTTGCATACTGCCAAAAATTGTTTGATATAATTAGCCTATACGAAATTAACCCCCCACTTTTTGAGTTAGCTAATTTGAAGGGTTGTGGTGAATTGTGCTAGGTTTGTGCTAATTTGCGTTCAAATATTATGACCATAAGACGAAAAATGCGTTAAAAAATCGAAAAAAACATATTTTAGACCAGCCCCACATTTTGTATATTTCGCAATTTTCTCAATTGTACTAAGTTGTGCTAGATTGTAGTAAAATTGTGCTATAGTAGTATTTCGAAAAAAGAATTACAGAAAAAGTTAAGCCCAAAAAACGTTTTCGATAATATAGAATTGAAGCAACGTTTAAAATAACATCAGCCATCCGAATGTCATATAACTATAACTATATATATATATATATATATATATATATATATATATATATATATATATA
>JAHWXV010386437.1:0-12305 GCA_024586415.1 Phrixothrix hirtus | reverse complement strand
TATATATATATATATATAAACAATGTACTTTTTACGCAGTTCTTTTGTACGGTTGTTTCCGGAACGTATTTACCGTGTAAAAACAGAATTAGATGTTTAATAGAATTGTTAGCTTATGTAACAGAAACTGAGCGATACGCTATAGGTCATGGTTTCTGTAGGTTCATACCAAGCAGGGTTGTTATGAAATCTTTTCGTACTCCTAAACTCGTTTCATGCTTCTCTTCATGAATCCATAAAAACTAAAAAGAGTAGATTAATTTTTTAAATGAAATAGAATGTTGTAGTTTCAATCAATTATTGTATGTGAACTGCTTTTTTCCAAATTAGTATACAATATTTGTTTTTGAACGAAGTCTTAAATGAGTTCACACGTACTAAATATTGAGTTTCATTTCTTGCTTAAAGAAATTAGTATTCATTTATTTGGACCTAAACGCTAATTTTACAAGTCACTGGCGCACTGTATATTACCAGCAAGTCCTATATACATAATAGAATTTATGAAAACATTTATTTGTCATAATAATATTTAATACGTGTTGTGTGGGTATGTATTTTTTCCAAAACCAATTTTTAATGTACAGCCTGTATAATGATAGAGTTTTTTAAAAAGTTCTGTTTGTTACTACCAATATGTGAATCAAATTTAGATATGTCCGAAGTATTCAGGTAATCGTTTTAAATTTGAAGAACATTAATATGTATACAGGTTTGAATAGGCAAAAGGATATATATTTATCACCCACGTTAAATTTCCCCTCATAATAGAATTGACTAACTTATTTTTAACATTTCAATAATTTTCAAGGGCTAAATTAAAATTTTTCCACACTATTTCGTATTTATGTCAAATTGTGTAAAATTAAACATTTAGAAGCATAGTCAATTCCTATATACACTCACATTTTCTTTATAATTAAATACTAGTCAATCTGTTTTATAAATATATGACATTTAACAGTTTCTCTTATCGTTATGAAATGTAGTATAGAGAAAGTGCAGCTTTTGATCAAAAATTTCGGTCAAGCTTTTAGCGGAAATGCTTGATGTTAGATCCACTGAGTCCGAAAAACATGTTTCTATAAATTGCTATGTATTTATATATGCATGCGTGTACGCGTACTTGCGCGAGCGCGTATGTATTCATATGTATAAGCGTATGTGTTCGTGTGTGTGTGTGTAAGCGCATTCGTGCCCATGGGTATGGGTGTGCGTGTGCGTATGCGTGCGCCTGCCCGCGCGGACGTATGCGTTCGCGTGCGTCTGGGTGTGTGCCTGTGCATGTGCGTATACGTGTGCATGTTTTTTACACTTACCGCCTTCTTTACGCCCATAAGGCCTTTTATAGGTAACCAACGGGTTTCTCCGAGAAAATATATTGAAGCGAGTTATCGAAGTTGTTCAGTGTTTTGCACGTTCCGTAACTAGGTCGCATCATCACTGCAGATATAGTTCCCAAAATAAACGTAAATAAAGTATTAGTCGTTTTCGGATTATTTGCACATATGTTATTCGCATATATGTAATACGTAAGAGAAACTCGTGTGTTGTCTCATACAAATTTTTCTTTGATAGTATTTAAAACAATCGTGCAATTGTAATTCTTATGCAGTATTAACAAGAAGAAGCGGAATATGCCTGAAATAGGGCTTAAAATGAAGGTGTATTTACTGTTATTATTTTCTGCAGCATACTAGCCCATGCATTGGGAACAAAACTAAATTTCTCTACAGACTTGATGACAACACAATTATTTGAACTTTTGTGGAACGATAGCAGTTGATTTTCTCCTTTATATAGTCATCTGTTCCAGATTTACGCCGTATGCATTGTATAATGATGAGGAAATTAAGATAAAACGTCTGATATCATATACATATATATAGATATATCTAGATGGGTTTTAAATCAATTTAACATATTCTGTATGTTCGTCGAATAATTCTAAAAATTTAGACAACGGATATGTAGCTTTTTCGACCAACAGAAATATGGTAATATCGATTTACTGATGAATAAAGATGCATGAAATATAAAAATTACCAATTTATAAATTTCTTTATAACTACTGCATAAAATATATTAATAAAATAATTCAAATTCAGTTAATACCATTTGAGTTTACACAATTAATGGAAATATGTACAAGAAAAATTTTGAAGTTTATTTAAAAGGCATTGAAATCAAAACATCCGATGTGTATTTATCAACTAAAAATCTAAAATAAAAATCTATTATAGCGAACTAGTTTTGAAGTAAATGAAGTACTCTGCATGAATATGCACATTATAGCAAGGTTTATTAACATAGGTAATTTTGAACTTAAGGTTTTAATATTTCTTATTTACACATTTTCGTTAAAAGGAAAGACGTTATTAATAATTGCTGATAAGGTTATTTATGCCAAAGAGATTTATATCCTTAAAGATATTTCACCCTAATTTAAATCACATTACATGTCCAACTCATAGAGTTAATGGGGTGGCAACATTTATACGCAATCAATATGATGAAATTAATGAGCGATAAAAGAGCTCTTTTAGAGATTTCCTGTTTGTGTTTAAATATAAATGAGTATACAGAGTTCAAAAATTTAGTATATGCTAATCTGCTTTAAAGCTGATCATTCACTAAAAATGTCTTATAAAAGCTGTAAAGCTTACACTATGTCACTGACTTGTCGAAACACATGCTTGTAAAGCTTAATTGTATATTTTAAGCGATAATGACACTTACTTTCTAATTTAGTACTTTAGTTCGTTTAATTTATAATAAAATTTGATTACACGGGGTGTGTTATCAATAAGTTGCGATATTCAGCAAAATACTGTCAAACAGTAAAAAAATTTCCACATCTGTGGATGAAAATAGAAAATCCAATTTTAAATTACGGAAGTATTTAATATAATAAACACAAGTATTTAATATAATAAACACACGTTTTAAACAGGAACACGGAAGAATTTAACGGAAAAGCAAATAATATACCACAGTTAAAAGGAAATTGCTGATAATTTAGAATAAACGTCAGCTTACATTTCAAAAATAAAGAATAATCGTATATTAATTTATTTCTATTAAATTTGCACAAGATCTGTAAGTACTATAGATAAATTAGTCTCAATAGGGTGAGGAATCCTTATAAGTTATAAGCATTTTACATGTTCTAAATTCAACTATCCTACTCAAGCTGGCAGTGCGAATTAAAACCGCGTCCGCATGAGCTTCAGATAGCCTTGTGTAACGTAGTGATAGCTTTCCTGTACGATTGAACAGTTTACTGAGTTGCAACTAAGTATCTAGGAATGTTCCCTTCTTGCTTCGTTGCTTCTCTATGCTGGTATACGTTCAATATCATGAAATCGACGTTGCATTAGTCTGTTTACAGTTCATTATTTGAATTGCATGATAACAGTCTATTTAGGTAAACTTTATTTTTCCACAACACAATAGTTATAATCATTAAATACAATTCATTAAAGACTACAATATTTAAGTCGCGATGAATAACTTATAGGTATTGTAGCATTATAGGTGATTACTTGCAATATTTTTAAAAAATAGTATCATTGTATGCTGACTAACTATTTACCAAAGTAATTATTTTCCCTATAACAAATATATCATACTTTTATATTTTAATACAATTATAATTTAAATAAAACTATTAGTAAAAAGATTTGGGTTCATGCTAATTAATGAAATGAGATTGGGAAGACTACACAGTCTCGTTTCATTAATTAACAATTACAATCGATTAATTTAGTGCTTTGTATATTTGTACTGTTTTTTAGAAATTGATCCTTTTAAGACCTTTCATTATTTTAGTCTTTATATCTTGTGGATTTCGTTGATTTCAATGATCACAAACTACTATTATGACAAGATGTTGATTAAAATATGTAGATGTTTACGTGTGATTTAAAGATGATTGTGATCTCGAAAACAATTACTTTCAATAAATTAAATTTCTACTTAAGTGGAAACCAAAATCCATCTTAATTGAGGTTGTCTCAAATATAGCTTCAAAAGTATAAAATTTACAAGATATCAAATTTTTACAGCTAACTCCAAATGTTAGTTTTAAGCAGTGGCCCATATTGGAAGTTAATGGGGTCTCTAATTTAATAAAATGTGACTATTACGAGATAGAACAATTTTAAGAAAATTTACAATATTAAAATTTTCGGTTCAAGTAGTCAGTTTGAAATGTTATATTTCAATTCATTAAGTCCTTCCAAAAATGATTTTACGCGGGTTACTTTTCAAGTTATTACTAATACTTTACTTTATTTTTAAATCCAAACTTTATGTAAATACAAATGGTCAACTATAATTTCTAATGAATTTTCTATAATGCTGTTATTCGACATATTTTCAAGTTTAATCCCTAACTTTTTAGCAACAACTTCTATATTCATTGTTTAAATAGTTTTGCAATAGAGTGCAGTACTTATTTAGGTGAATTTAGATATGCTGATTGTGAGCTGGGATCATGCGATGGGCTACAGTGTAGGAAACCGCGGTAAATCTTTAAACGGTATTCAAGGCCGTTCGGTGGGAACAGGGTTAACGTAGTTAGCATTGAACATTGACGCTTCAAAATTATGAAGATTTTAAGTATCTGTCTGGCCTACTACAAAACTGGCAGGTGATCGTGGAGTAATTTAAAACGTTGTCAAGTTAATCGCAATGAAAGCGGTCGGGTGTAACGAAATAAGCGTTTGACCACTGTAGATATGGTCTAATTAAGGGGCTTGTGTGCACCATTGATTTCAAACTTGTTACAAAGGGGGTGATAAAGTGGTGATTAACCTGCAGATAACTCTTAAGGAATGTCAATTTGAAGCGGTGGTCTATACATTCAAAACGTATGGGTACAAGCAATACATTTATAAAACAATAAGCTGCAAATAAAGTGTAATTACTAAGTATACTGATCGTTCCTTTATAGTAGCGTGTAGATAAAAGACGGAAAACTATATTCACATTCGTATATCAGATTTTCAATTATGCAATTCCTTAGTTACCAAGTACAACTTATTTTTTAACTATGGCAAATAACATTCTGGACTTTGACAACCACTATGATGGTTCATAAGTTTAAACTTTCGAGTTACAATAAAATAAAATAATTTGGCCATTAAAGGAGATCTTTAAAAACCATAACAGTATTATGCTGAAACGGATGAGAAATACATTAAGCAAATTCAAGAAACATGAAAGTCGCCCACACTGACGCTGAATTTTTCTTACAATATTAAATTAAATATAAACAATTTACATTGCAAATGATGTCAGGTATTCCTTTGTGCTGAGATTAAATGGGCACGACACTCCAGAGGGGTAGCTACAAGATTTGCGCTAACTTCTCACCAAATTTACCTATCCAATTTTACGGTACCTATATATTGTGTTAATTACTTAAATTATTTTCTTAAAGCCTCTTATCTTGGCTAGTCAAAAGAAATCCTTGCCTAATTCTTAAAGGATATCTACTTTGCACGTATACCTAACAGATTTCGCCGAGACTGGATTCACGTATTCGAAGCACCTCCATCGCCATTTCTGAAAAGAGCTTTCAAAGCTTCTGCATCCATCTAATCGCATTATGTCCTTAGTGTTGCCACTAGTAACAGATCTTTGTAATTACTCGCACTCGCCATTCTAGTAGCTTCTCGTATTATTCTAATTGATAATTGAAAATTACCATTATTTCATTCTGGACCTTGTACTTTGATAGAGCTATCATTATTGTTGAAATTATATTTCTATTTGTGATCTTGCTTTCATTTATTTATGTTACAAGAGTATACCAAGAGATCCAAAAGGGTTGTAGACGATATGGGTAGCGCTCGTTAGTTTGTTGGTGACAATTAAAGCTCAACAATAACTTTTTAAGTAATTTGTGCTTGTTATTTCTCCACAGTGGTATTAAACAAACAAGTTTTAGGTAATAAATCAGGGTTACCAACTTCTAAAAATTTTATTTCGGCGGCAAATCAAATCGTCTTCGACTTTTTTGGAAAATCCTGTATTTTAAATACATTACTGAATAAATAAGGATCTTTGGGTACAAACTCTTTTCATTACTTATTTTATTCAAACTAACATTATTAAAATGTCTGCAGACGCAGCTTCTTATTACATACGTTGGAACACACCCTTAGAGTAAAATATACGTTAGAATGCTTCCTTCAAGAGATAATAATTCCGATACCGTATTCCAAGTTTGTTTGAATCGTTGTTCAGAAAAGCACAACATTATAAACATATTTTTCGAAATTAAAACAAAATATTATAAATTGTTGGCCACTTAACAAGAATAAGGAGATAAATTCTTCAATTTAAAAATAAATTGTTGTTAATTTAATTAATGACGTTATAATTCTTTCAATTTTATTTCGGCAAATTGAAATCTACTAGGTAGTTTTCAGTACCTGAGCTTTAACTTCCCTGAAGAAATACACGTTTCATCCTTATAAAACAAGAATACTACCAAATGATTCCGAGTAACGGGTGGAATAGTGTAGTTGGTATCTTGGATTGATTGAACAGCATCCGTAGTTCTTTCCTACAGGTTTCTGAATCAATGATGCTTATATCAATAAGTGGTCCTTCGATTTCTATCCTCACCACACTGTCCAGTTGCACAATCAATGATAAATTGTTTCTATTGTTAAACGCTCTTTCTTGGACAGTCATATTATGGTTTTCATAATTTAAGCAGGAAATACCCATACTCAATGATATCGTTAAATTATAAATTTATATATAGTTGATGAATTATTGGGCGCATTACTGTTAGCTGATAGAAATAACATATTTTCCAAGTAAGGCAAGGGGATCATCACATATTTCACCAATTACGCTTCAATTATCAAACACATAACTTGGAAATAATTCAGTGAGTACCAATAAAGTGGTTAGGTGGCGAAAATGGCTACCGGATTTGACGCCGATTTCCTATTTCGAAGACACTTAATGCATAAGTATTTTAATATACTAGCTATAAATATTAATGATCTATGGCAAAATTTCAATCAATGTATAAAGAAAGTTCAAATTCATGTACACCGCGTTCCAAAAATTATGTACCAATGTTTACATGTAAATTTATCTGCTCAAATCAGTACAAAAAATGCCTATAACATAATTTAAGAGATACAGTTTCGAAATAAAATGCATTATTTTTCAATACTTCTCTAAAGTGGCTTCCAAACTTCTTTGAATTTGGCAAAGAAATATGCCAATTCGATCTTTATCATTAGGAATTAATTATTGGAAATATCTTAAACAACTGCATAGATATGAGGGGGGGGGTCTAGGAACATCATTTGGCTTATTTTATAGATATATGTAAATTTCTTAGATTTGAGTTAAAAAAAACTATTTAGGTCTTGAAGTATAAAATAGGGACGCTTACTTACAGGGAACAAAATGAAATAATCCAGATATCTCTGTCATCTAGAATACATTAATAAAATTATTCAATCTTAGGTTGTTTGTATATCACTAAATTCTTTACACAAAAACAAGTGCAGTATCAACGAAAGGTACTATAAGTATATCGTAAACAGCAACCATCAATTCGAGTATGTCCATCATCTCACAAAATCCGATACTTGTCGACCTGTCGAGGTTTAATAATTCTCATCAGAGTCTGTTGTTTATTCTGCGATCAGTCATGCAGTAAAATTAACCTATTTAGATAAATGGCGTAAAATAAAAATGAATCGAGATAAGACGTTCATGCAGCAGCAATTATGCAGAGACGTTAGAACTGGTTTTAATAGTAGCATCCCCAGTGGCGAAAAAAATTAAAAAACTTCCTACAGGAAAGGAATTCCTACAATCGTTTCGTCATTATCGGAAAACTAAATATGCCCAACAAATCAATTTTTAATTTATATTACCAGAATTGTCATGGACTTCGTTCCGAACATCAATTTTATAAAAATGTATACGAATTTACCTATAATATACACTTAGTGATCGAATCTTGGCTGTGCGAGTCTATAAAAAGTGAGGAATCTTTTTCGTCTTGGTGTACGGCATTTCAATCTAACAAAAAATTCACCACAGGGCCACAGGTGAATAAGTAACTTTTTCTTGCTCTGACGCTGTCCGTTGTAACATAATTGATTTTGATACACTGTCTGAAGCCTTCCCGCTTATAGATTTCATTATGTGTAAATGCACCGCAGAATCATGTACGTTTACTGCAATAGTTCTTTGTTTTCTGCTTACCGTTACGTTAAACGAATGTGAACTTTTCTTGAAATATTGGACACAAAAGTGATGAGTTTGCTTATTTTAATTGTAGAAGATGTTAATTGTCCATTATTCTACAATAATTTTACTAATTGCCAAAAGTCGATTCTTTTATATAGACTTTGCGATATCCTACATCTGAAACAGTTTTGAATGTGGACGGTAAACTTTTAGACCTTGTATTCTCTAATTATAATTGAAAAGTTACTGTGAGGAATAATGGATTGCCACTGGTTCCAATTAATACCTATCACCATGCTACATCAGTAGCTGCTGAATATTATGATAAAGGCTCGCATACTTTGTTCCCTAAAGCTGATGATCATCGTTACAATTTCCGTAAACCTGATTTTATAGGCTCGAAATCAGCTTTACGAAAATTGTAGGCTTATAAATTACTTTTGTAAAATTGATTAATTTCTTATTAAGGATGTTGAAGATGTTAATGCAGCACTAGATGCATTTTAAACTGTTCCTTATGATGCTTTCAATAATTTTGTTCCTCGTACCATAGTTGCCCCAAACAGAATCCCTCCTCAATTTACTTCGGAGGTCAGATGCAATATACGCCTAAAAGATTACTACCACGGAAATTTAAAACCTTTTCAAGTATTCATCACCATCAAGAGTTCTAAAGGGTCAAAACTTTAGTAAGGAATCAAATAGCAGCTGCATCCTCAGATTACCTTAACTCTGCCGAATCTTCAATTAAGTCCAATGCCAAGGAATTGTGGGTCTCTATTCGTCAAAGACGTGGTACAACTAGAATCCCTGGGGAAATGAAATATGGTGATAATAACTACACCAAACCCAAGGAAGTCGTATGATGCTTTTGCCCATACTTTCTCTAGCTATTTCTTTCTAGCTGTTTGCATCCTAATATTTATGCTGCTTCACCCAATAAATCTAATCTATTACTAAACCAAGTAGCTGAAGCAGATGTATTCAGTTTCTTGGCCTCTTTGCCCGACAAAATAGCGGCTTCTGACGACTTAATTCCAAGTTTCTGGTTGGGGTTTGCAAATTTATATCCGTTTCTTCACTTACCCACATAATTAAGTCAGCTATTAAGAATTTAACTTTTCCAGAGAAGTGTAAAGGAACTAGAACGACACCTGTATTAAAGAAATGCGATTCGTCACAACTATCTAAATATCATCCTATATACGTTCTAATTTCGCTAAAAGTTTTGAACACGTGTTATTTAAGCAAACTAGTAAGCATGTATGACCAATTATATCTAATCAACAACGTTGGCATATATCAGGACCGTCGACTGTTACTAATGTTGCATGTATCACACAGGTACTCTGTGATAAAATGGATATGGGGCAACAAATTAATGTGATATACACAAATTTTAGTCGTGCTTTTACCAATATCTCTCATAGCAATCTTTTGAGCAAGTTACACACTTTTGGATTTTCCAATCCATTTCTTAATATGATGCAATCTTACCTTGCTAATGGATTAAATTGCGTTGTTCATAAGGGTTGCTGTTTTTTTGAGTTTCTTGCTATCTCTGGAGTTCCTTAGGGCTCAAATATGGGTCTCCTTTTATTTACCCTATTATAGATGAACTTTTTCCAGCTTTTCATAATCCGTTTTAGCATATGCAGATGATTTTAAGATCTTTAACTGTATTGAATCACCGAATGATTGTATAAAATTGCAATTGAACATCAACACACTTGCAAAATGGCGTGACAATTTCAAACTTAAACTTAATACCGCCAAATGCTGTAAACTAATGTATACGCGCAAAATATACCAAATTGCTTCTAAATGTTATATCAATGGTATCGCGTTCCAAATGTTTCTCAAATTAAAGATTTGAGTGTTTGGTTGTATTCAAACTTATCCTTTTTAAAACATATTTAAGACGTATAGTCGGCTGCTTCCCATATTTTTGGCTTTATCATCAGAACCTCGAAAATGTTTAGCTATCCTTCCATCTTATTAATACTTTACTATGCCTTTGTGCGTAGTCGTCTTGAATATGTAGCAATAATCTGTTGTGGATTTTATTTAACACAAAAACTTACTTTGGAACGTGTTCGAAGAAAATTTTTAAAATATTTATCTTTCAAAAAGTTTGGAACTTGTCCAAATCGAAACATTGACTACTCATAACTGTTAAACGAACACAGTATAGAATCCCTGCTATCACAGAGGTAACAGAGTAGTGCTGCGTTCATGGAAAACATAATAAATGGCAGAATCGACTGCCCTGAATTATATTGATTTTCACGTCCCTAGAACCACCTCTAGATATAGCGTAACATTTACCAAAAACTAACATGAAATTAAGGCCTCCCAAAATTCATATGTCCAGAAATGCAGATAAAATATATGAAGATATATTTACTCCATTTTTACAGAAGAGGTATTAAGCTTGTTACAATTTTGAAATTTCTAGACTTTTAAACAATTTAGTATATATGCCAATTACGTATGTTAAATAATATCTATATTTATAGTCAATAACATTAAATCTTTCTAGGCTTTGATGAAGGAGACAATCCATCCCCAAAACGTTAGCCATTAAGAATTAAATATTTTCCTGGTTTTGTTAAAGAAATAAATTCCACATCTTAAAATTGTGCTAAAACTAGTAATAAATAATATTTATACGAATCGTATGTCAATTATGAAATATATTTACACGGTTTTCATTATTTTATTGTTGTTTATATGTAATCAGTTGTATTAAAGAATTACATACTACTTACTTATATTATACATATTATTTGTATTGTCCTGTAATTGGTCCTGTGTTGGCCAATTAAATATTATAAAAAGAAACTAATTTTTTATTGCTATTAAGTATTGTAACTATTTGGTGTTTAATTTACCAGCCATAGCTTATAACCTTTCGGGTTTTTCATTTCATTATGAACTAGTTATTCAAGAAAATGATATGTGGTAAATGAAATGTTATAGCATTAAACAACTATCGCCTTTTCAATTAACAGTAGCAATTATAACTGACATTATACAAAATTAAATATGAAACTAGTAGTAAGTCAGTTTTAATCGTCGTACAACAACATGTTACGTAATTTTACGAGTCCTGTCCATTGAAGATTAAGAACGCATAATAAATTTTTCTAAATTAAATTAGCAAATATCCACATAATCTTAGGAGTCTTATAATCTAGGACCATATAGAAGAATAAAAAAATTCAGTTTAAAATATAGTTGGCCCAATATATATATATCTGAATATGATTGCAAGTACACCGTTCAATGCAACAGGCGAATTACACAGGTTAAAATGTTATAAATCAATATATTTAATAAACATATTTTAAATATAAAAATACATGGAGAATTTAAAACAAATGACATTAATAAATGTTGAGAATTTTAAGAATACCTCGCAGTTTACTATCAAAAAATTATCCAGTATTGATGACAAATGCGCAAAGCTCAAAAAAACAAGTACAGTACTTGAAATTGTAATTAAGAGTATAAATACAATGTAATAAAATTTTCATGTTACGATTATATTAAATATAGAAGTATTTCAAAGCATGGAAAAGGTAATCAAAAATTACAAACTAGCCGTCTTATTGCTGTAGCGCAGATCTGTCTCTAGAGCTAAGAGGTGACTTATAAGCTACTTTACCTAAAAGTACCATGAAACGGTTCGCAAAATAAATTGTGGTAAATTGCATTGCATGTCCTCACACAATAAGTCGTAAGATCGACTACTTCTTTCTTTTACAAATTTCTCATATTGTAGCATAAATGGTTATTTAACGGAAAGGCAAATTCATTCCTCTACAACTATCGCGCCATTATGCAACTTTTGGTATAGCTCTGAAATAGATAAGTTTATAGTCAACTAATTTATTAATTATTAAAACAATATTTGGGTTAAAACTGTGTAACTTTAATAAAAATTAAAAGTTTCGAAAACTATTAGTTTTCGAAACGTTTAATTTTTATTAAAGTTACACAGTTTTAACCCAAATATTGTTTTAATTATGAATAATAACTGTGTAAGTTTCCATAAATATTTA
>JAHWXV010386381.1:0-19193 GCA_024586415.1 Phrixothrix hirtus | reverse complement strand
GATGTACACATTCAACGAAGGCATACATGAAAATGACACCGTGTTTGTGATAGCATCCCGCTTATTTATTTAAAATGTGCTTCACTTGACAAGTAGTTATTTCTTTTCCAGAAACAGATTTGTTCTGCATAGTTCTCCCTAATAAATGCTGTTTTGAACTTATCGCATGTGTAGATATTGACTACTGCGTATTTTGTTACTTTAAGATAAATGTTGAATTTTGTAAACTTCAATCACAATATTGTAATTAACTATTGATATTTGTTTGTGCAGAAAAAATAATCCTAGAACGTTTCGAAACCATGATTTTATTGCCGCAAATAGAGCATTACTAATATTCACCAAATTCGTTCAAAGCAATAAAATATTTAAGTTGAATCTTCTGCTATGTTTATTATTATACAGGCGTATTCTTGAAAAAATATCTAAATTAATGTTAACACAATTGTGTCCAAATGAAGCAATTTTTTTACCATTATTATACTGTTCTCTCAGTGTGCAACCTCTCTCTTACTCTCTTAAACATTTAGTAGATGATATATATCGCAACACATGGACGTTGTAGATCAATTTTAATGAAATTTTTAAATTTTAAAACTTGAATAAAAGCTATCTATCGGTTTTTTGTTCTTAATTTGTATGTTTGCACTTAGTAACAATACATTTTATCAAATAAAACAATGGATGTATAATAACTGTCGATTTTGCCAATTCTTAGTCCACTGCTGCCTTCTAAGCATTTAAGAATGCCCAAAGGTCGTTAACGTGAAAATGATCAGCAACTAAATGATTTTGAATGTGGCAACATTATTAGCATGGGAACGGCTTGTGTAAATCAAGACGTTGCCAAGGTGGTGATATGTTGGTTCAAGTTATCAACCTCGTCCAGGATCTGGACGTCCCAGTGCGACTACAGATTGCCAAGAAAGCAATTTTAGGGTTTTGGTCAGAAGAGACAGATTTTACACAGCTCGGCCAGTTGCAATAAACTGGGTGGGAGCTGTAGGACTCAGAATACCAACGTGATCTGTTAATCGCCGGATAAAATCTTACTACACAGTGCCCGCAAGGAGCGAATTGAACACAAGAATGACATCAAATTGTGTTAAATGACGAGTATAGATTTTGTTTGTGGGTCCATGATTACTTCAGGAGGGTCAGGTGGATGCATGGAGGACGCAAAGTTCAAGATTTTTTGTGGAACGCAACACAGCCCTCACACTAGGAGTGATAATATGGGGTGCAACATGTTATGGCAGCATTACACTTGATATTCATTGACGGCAACTTAAACGCAGCCTATTACATTGCCAATATGCTGGAGCCTATTGCACTTCCATATCTTCGGGGGTAGGAAAGTCTCATTTTCCAACAAGACAATACGCGCTCACATACAGCACAGGATACAGCACGCTTTTTGGAAGAAGACAATATTCTTGTCTTCATATGGCGTGGTCGGCCGCCTCATTTGTTATCCATTGAACATATATGGGTTGTGATCGTTAGGCGGTTGAATTATTGTAGAAATTTCAATAAAATTGCTCAACTAATTCTAGGTATTGCGTTTTTTATGAAAGTATATATATATATATATATATATATATATATAAAGAGAGAGAGAGAGAAAGAGAGAGAGAGAGAGAAAGACCCATGTATATATTGTATATATGGGTCTTTTCTAGGTTTCTGTGGCCATAGCAGGTGATTGATCAACTCTGTGTCAAGATGGAACGCGACTTCTATGTCTATCCAGACATTCCTTTTGGAGAAATATACTATGCACTTATGCGAAATTCTTATGAATTAAAAGCATGTTCGTTCAAAAGAAGACTGCAAATTCTTTTGTCATCGAACCATCGCCGATGACATGACATATAGACTTCACAAATGTGAAAGGAAGCAATTTAACATTACTGAGCACCATTGTGCTTTCCCAAATGTATGTTGTATTGTTTTCCTTTAAATTCAACACATAAAAAGCAGACCAGAAGTTTTTTTGCCTAATGGGTTTCGAGAATTCCTATCAAGAAACAAAAGACGAAGTAAGCAAGTGTTCCTATTTCATTTTTGAAACGCCACAGTAGAGGTAAATGACTTTTTTACTGTATACTGATTGACGACGAGATTTAGGCATCACAGCGAACACCTGATGATGGATGTATTCTAAAGAATAGCATATGAAAAAATCTGGAACGCTTCAACGAAACAATTCAATCGCGAAAATTGTGTCTACGATTTTTTGTGATAAAAAAATTATTATTGTAAAGTTCATAACCCAATATTTAGGTTATTCTTAACGCAGAAATGTAATAAGTTGCTTTCGCTACACAACGTCGTCTAAAAAGTGCGTCTCCAATGAAAGAAATAACTTCGATATAAATTTGCTAGTTAATATTATCGATAAACACATTTTTTAGATTGCTTCTATCAACATGGATGTCGACGCTCCATCACTTCTGGTTTTTCTAGAAGTGGCACCAACTTTGTTATTTTAAATGGAACACCCTGTTTGAATGGCTGATGGAAGAACTTTTTTATTAATACTCCACATGACCCAGTTATGTTCATAGTTTATTGCAATATTTACAAAATAAGAAATAATAATAAAATGAAGCCAAATTGAAGCATAAAATTGAAATTTAATAAATAAACGAAGCCTAATCTAAGGTAAATATTGGAAGTGGTTCCCATTAATTTCTAGATACTTGCTAAGACGGAAAGTTATCTTATTCTGAACATGAAGGACAATTTCCCGTGGTATTAAACGAATTCGATCTTTTAGTTCTCTCAAGAAATTCTGCCTATTCACATAAATCCTTCGTTTTAAGTAACGCCATAAGGAAAAGTCTAATTGGATTAGAACGGACGACCTAGGCGGTCACTCTATTATCCCTCTCCTACGAATTCATCTATTTGGAAAAGTTGTTTCAAGAGCTACTGGACGGTGACTGCATAATGTAGTGGCGCATCATTTTGCTGAGACCAAAGTTGGTCACTTGGAAAAATAAGGATCTTTCTTGATTTGGAAAGAGAGCAGCTAAATCAAGGGTCGAGTGTAACATCAAAAATTCTAAATAATGTTCTCAATTCAGATTTCCATCCGAAAAATATGGACCGATTGGTTGCCCACAATTCCAGCTCATACATTAGTTTTCTGAGGAAACGGTGCCACTGGCGATTTTCCGTAGTCCAATATCTGAAATTTTATCTGTTAACTTAACGGTTTAGGCAGAACGTCACCTCGCAAGAAAATACAATTTTTTGAATAAAATTAATATCTTCATCGTGAATTCTAATTAACTGTTCAGAAAATAGAGATTTACGATCGAAGCCGTCTTTTAACAATACTTTTATCTTTGAATGCGGATTTTGTACTACTTCTAGAGCAACATTGAGTTTGACCACTGCAATGACCTGAGAACGCCGCCCTTTTGGAAAATCTCGTACGTGATCAAACACTTTAAAGTTTATTTTATTTTACTTACTGTAGACCGACTAATGGGCGGTCACGAAGAGTTTCATTGAATAAATCGTAAACTTGTCGTTGGGTTCGAACTCAATCTCCAACTGCAATCATAATCAAGACCTATATGCGTCCTTTTCTGCCAAATGCACTTTGTTTTCACTTTTAAAAAATAATACATAGATTATTGTTGTAAACAGTTGCGTAATTCAAAAAGTGTCTAATATTTTATGAGCAATTGACACTACAACCTACTAAGTAAGAGTATGAATAAATATTTCAAACGAAGACAGCAGGAGAAGATAAGGTTCTTACTATTTTGATTATGTATTTTTATCTGGGTGACAAAAGCTCTCCATCTTAACGAGTACCTAGAAATTAACGTGAACCACTTCCAACATTTACTTTAGGGTACATTGTGCTTATTTATCAAATTTCAATGTTATGTTCCAATTCTATTTGATTTTATTATTTTCTATTTTGTAAATATTGCAATAAACTCTGAATAGAAATAGGTCATTTTGAGTATTAATGAGAAAGTCTTCCATCAGCCATTCAAACTCACAGAAATATACAGGACGTTCCATTCAAAATAACAAAGTTGGTGCCTCTTCCGGAAAAAGTGAAAGTAATGGGCCATTGACATTTTGACATTTCTAGATAATATTAATTAATAACTTTATGTTGAATTTATTCCTTTCATTGGAAACGCACTGTATAAATCGTTATGGTTTACTCGCTTTTGCAGATTACCGACTTCAAGATAATTCACAGACTCGCTGCAGAGCGGATCTTTATATTATCAGAAAAGTTGTTTTTTAGAAAATTCTTATTTTCTCTAAATATTTGACCAAGTTCCTTCAGACTTCCATATTTTTCCACCGCTAACTAAAACTGGGAAGTAGACGAATGACTACAGGGAAATATGCGAACAAATTATTTAACATTCAGAAATCTGCTTTCCATAACGATAGTATTGATAAGCCTTATTATATCTTAGCAGATGTCTAAGTGCGTATACCTAGAGGTGATCTATAAAGATACATAGATGTTCAAATATTTGTATCTAATGTATTATTTTGTAGTCATAACAAAAGCGCTTACACAAAAAAGTGATCGTTGTTCTCATTTTATATAAATATAAATATAATGCTGCCTCATCACAAGAATATTACACCAATAGGCACTTTAAGAAGCGTTGTCCCAGATACATATCCAAATTTGGCAAATATATTCTACGGATTTCAAAGTAAGACCTACGCCACCTTTATAGAAAAGGAAATTAAAAATTTTAATTCTTATCTTGGTTTTTTAAATAGACGATACCACTAAGCCATAGAACTTCCAAGCAATTTGCTAAATAAATTTCTTACATATACAGAACCATAGCTATTCTCCACGGAGTTCATGCACAGCTTAAACAGGAAACGTCACAAATAAGCAATGCATAAAGCCGTAACCCCGAATTAAAACAATGTATTCAAAAGACCAATTTAGAATAATATATCGTTTAATAAAGTAATAAATTATGTAATATTTTATTTTATATTATTATCGTGAACAGGTTCTTTTAATTCGGGACGCTAGTTTCGTATTTGTTATTTGCGAGATTTCCTTCTTAACCTTTGTGGTAACTTTCTGAAATTTTACAGATCACTGAGTAATATTGTACAATAAATTACTTCGAAATTTTATGGTTTGGTCGTTTTATTTAATTAAAATAATAAAATCCTTTCCCAATTCAGCATTAAACATAGATTTTCATAAACTTAGCTTGTGACATGTTTCGATCTTTCAAACTTAATTATAGTAGTGTTAATTAGTGTTAGTTATGTGACAATCAAGTTTGTCTGAAAGTCAACGTGTAAATACGTCAAAAGTTCCGTTAATTTGACGCACTGCCAATAAAGAAGACTATTTTCACCTTATTTTGCTATAAACAATTGGTGTAAATTAACCGCTGCATTAAAAATATATAAAACTGTTTAAAATGCAAAAATGTTGACAAATGTAAATTATTATAAAATATTCTTATGTAAAAATTTAATAATACAAAACGGAAAATAGTTGTTAGCAGTTAAAATTTGTTCAAACATGTAAGATTTAATTTTCTTAAAAGAACCGTTATATAAAAGTGTAACATTCCAGGGATTTACATTGTCAAATAGGTGGGGACAAATTCATAGAATGAATTCATGAGACCCTCAATTTTCCACATGCTCAAAATTCAGACCAAATTAAACTTTATTTCATTAATTAGTTAATGAATAAACATATTCAATTTGAAACAAATCTTTTATAAACAAACAAAATGTATTCTGTTCATAACTAATTAAGAAAACGTTGTTAAATATAACAAAGATTTTAAATTCAAAATGTTAGAACCCATAAAAATCCAAAATTATAATTAAATGCAATAACAGCTGAACCGCTGGGCAGATTAAATCCTGTTTTGCTTCAAAACTCAAGTTAGCAAGAAATACAGCCTTTATGTTATGAACACAATCAAAAACACTTAAATTTGAACTTAACTCCTATTACCGTCCTGCTCTTAATGAGAAAGCAACAAATGCATATAAAAGCAAACATTTCAAACCATAGAATTCAGAATCCACGTCAATGCGGAAAAGAATACTGCTGTGTTCTTTATGTGTGAACATACGCGTCCTCTGCAAGAAATCTAAATGTCTGACATTCTCATTCCTTGAGACAATCAGGTTCGATACCTGGATGTCGTATTCGACTCCCGGTGAACCTGGAGACACGACATCGACCATTGTACCTCGCGTGCAAAGGCTGGTGTTGCAGCATTGTGCGGTTTGCTGAATCGCCGAAGTAGGCTCTTCTTAGAAAACAAGGTTAGACTCTACAAGGCGATCATCTGTCCGACAATGTTCTAGGCGGTAAACGTGTGCGGATATGCCGCTAGATCCAACATTCAAAACAAGTGCTTGCGCATGGCTACATGCATTCCGCGGTTTATGCGAAATCTACAAATCTACAAAGATCTGAGCGAACAGACCACTAATCGGTATTCTTTGTTTCAGGATAGATCCAAGCGCTGCTTGGCGGGTTAGAAGCCTACAAAGAAGACACCGTAAACCGTCCAGGACAGCCCAAGATGATTCTAAACTTCCATGAGTAGGAGGAATTACAAAATAGCGGTGTACTTGTAAAAGTAGGCGGAGTCATACGAAATTTGCATCTACAAGTACTTAGCACCAGGTCATGAATCGTTTATAACGAAGGCAAAAAGAGATTTGATTACCTTGGTTCACCGCCTGTCAAGAGGTTTTTTGTTCCTAGAATTCAGAGTCAATCATCTAGCTAACTTCAATAGTTGGCTGTTCGTCCAAGAAAACATAAGGAATTTCATTTTGTTATTAACCGACTGCAATTTTCAAAAGATAATGTTGCATACACTCACCGCTTGGTAATTTCAATAAGGAAAAAGTTTCCTATGCACTTGGTTAAAACAATTCACATTACATGCTAAATGTCATTCTGAAGTGAATTCCTTGTTTAACGCATCAATTTAAATGACAGATCGATGGTATATATTGAAAGTAACCTATATGGCACTGTTTATTTAACTGTGATATGTCTGTCCCTTCTCCCACATGACATCGCTGATATGCACTTTTACCGAAAATACTGCCGTAAGCGAGTCTTCCCTAAGCACAGACAAATGCTTAATAAATGTTACAAATCATGTAATACACAAAACTAGAGTACCGAATTAAGTATTGCTAAAATTAAGCAAATAGTTTAAAATGAAGTGTAAATGTATCGATATGAACCTGTAAATTGCTGCCTTAAATAAAATCTAGAAACTCCACTGCGCATCACGCTTAGAGTAAACATGTAACAGGTCATAAGCATGCCTAAAGTTAGCTGCTTTCGAACTCGAGCAATTATTTAAAGAACGGAATAAAACTATCATTCTTGTAAATATCTATCTGTAAATATTAGTTGTAGAAAAACCTGCATGTAATTCTTTTTACCAAGTGAAATAATAAATATGGTTAGTAAATTCTAGTTGATTTAGTACGAGGTAGAATACCCAGACATTTTACAAAAATAAAGCCTTAAGCTTTAGAATAACAAAAGCTACAGCGCTAAGCGTAACAAAACCTAAAACTTGCTAGTCCAATTCAAATTGACAATTAAGAGTAAATTAAGAATATCTAAGCAGTTACTAAGTGCACAGAAACCAAAATATATGATAAATTATCCTGCAATGTACACTGAATTAAAACTCGTAAAACAAAAGCATCCAGGTAAATTTAAGAAGGCCGAACAATAAAATAAAAACGTGCGAGGTAGAATCAAAAAATGCAAATTAGATAAACGTTACTAAGATTTTCTGTGCCTTAATTAAATATATACACAGGGTAAAAGTACATTGTAAAGGGCAAGCAGCATAACCCTCCCCAACTACTGCTGAACAAAGGATACACAAGACACAAGCTTAGTATAAAGAAAATATTATTAACACTACCGGTCCCTTTCAAATGGGCAATGAAACTACGATGATTTTTAAAAAGCATAACATATTGTTGCAGGTCTTCTCGGCTGTTATTTTTTTATTTTATTGTCTTTTATTTTTCCAGTTTACAGGCTGAAATTCCCAATATTAAATTTCACTGCTACTCGGTCACGCTAGGGACGTGGCTGGGAGAGTTGCGCTAAGTAGGTAGATAGGTGTTTTATGATGGGTTGAAGGATGACCGAGCATGCTTTCAACCATCTAGTACTCTCTTTTGTGGGTGACTTCTAAGAGATATTGCGGTTTCAGGTCCTTTCTGATATTCTCGTTCTTAACAAGCCATGGGGCGCCGACGATCAGTTTCAAAGTATTGCTATATCTCGTTTAAATTAATCTTATTGCAGTTATAGATACTTAACACCATAGTTCTTCTCAGCATTGGAACTATGATCTACTAAGCGCTTCTTGACTGATAGAGTCAGGGTGCTATGAGAACCCAGTAAATTGAATAGTTTGTAGCAAATTCATTCAGTTAAGCCCCTCCTTGTCCTAATGTGGTTGCACTTTATCAACTTCTTACCTACGGTGATGCCTAGATATGTGAGATAGGATCTTTTCCTAAAACTACAAAGAAATTAATGGATTCAGTCTTGTCATTTCTACCGGTTATTCGCCATTTCCTAAAATATTTTCCTTGCCGTGTAATGTAGTTTCTAGTGTCGACTTTGCACTATCCGCGATTTTCCCTATCATCTGTGTACTGGAAGACTTTTGTAGGACTTCTGCTGTTCGTCGTCGGCATGTCAGTGACATAGACATTGTATATCATTGGGGATAACGGTGATCCCTGGGGTAGGCCCTCTTCTGCTATTTCGATCATTGATATTTCAGCACCTGACTGTACATGGAACATTTTAGCTTTCAAAAGGGACTAGCTAATTTTTAGAATATTCATTGATACATTCAGTTTGCTCATTTTCAGAACAAGAGCGCTACCCTATGCTTTATAGTACACCTTCTTCTCCTCCAGGAAGGAGGTGTTTGCAAATCGTCAACGTTCTATTGTTGGTTTTAATGGCGTTGAATAGAATCGCTGTTTATTGTACAAAAGTCAGCTTCTTCCTAAAACCGAACAGTGCTGCCGAGATTAGTCCACTCTTCTGTAGGGAAAATTGAAGGCATTTGTTTATGATCCCAGCCAGCACTGTAATACTGCTCAGTAAACTAATTGGTCTGCGATTTTTCGGCATTGTGGGATTTTTTGCTTTCTTTGAAATTGTTGGCACTATCGCGGTCTTTCTCGTTTCTGTATAGTGACCTAAGATTATTTCGGCATTTAGAATACCGCAAATTTCTGATGCAATTACCGGCTAGGAAGTTTAGTGCTCTACGACGCGTATTGTCTGCACCGGGTGCTTTTTTAGTTATCATACCTCCTATTTCTGCTTGAACTTTCTCTAAGACGCTTTGTAATGATATATGTACATTCTTCTGATTCACTTTTATCAGGGCGGTGCTAATTGCTGTCTCAGTTTTTGCATTAATGCTTTTCAGGCTTCACAGGGCAAAGGGTGGTCTGATGAGGGTTAGTATATTGTCCTGGCTTCACATTATCATTAAGTTACCCTTGTGATGCGAAAAATACATTAATTCTTGAAAATTTACGCCAACATGCATTTCATCATGAAAAATACGGTCTAAACGTAATGAAATACTATAAAAACTTTTATTACCGAAAATTTAAATAAAATGTATAAAAAAATTATATAAAAGCACAAAACCACAGTTTTTTAACACAAATAAAATACATTTCAATGTATGAAAAGGTAATTGGAAAAGCAGCTCGGTATATAATACATTAATAATTTTTATAAACAATAGAAATCCATTTTAGCACACAAAAGTTAATCAAAGTAAACGTACGAGAGTGGTCTGAAAGCTAAAGTAAGTACTACAAAACAAGATACTTTATTCAAGTTTTTTACATTTCTTTTTCAACATGGTCTCCTTTTAACTTGATGCACTTGTTCCAATGATGTTTATGTCATTTAATACCTTCACTATAATAGGACGAATCAAACGCCTCCAAATAATCATTTGTTTCTACAATAACTTCCTCATTAGATGGAAATCCCTTTCCAACTAGCCATTATTTCAAGTTTGGAAACAAGGAAAGGTCAGATGGAGCTAAATCTGGACTGTAAAGTGCACGGAGAAGTTTTTTGAATCGTAATTCAACTAATTTTCCCGTGACAATGTTTGATGAATGAGCCGGTGCATTTTCGTGATTAAACAACGCCTCTTTTCTTACCAAATGCGCTAGTTTTTCCTTTAATTTTTCAATAAGCTGGTTCAATAATAACACGTAGTACTCACCTGTGATTTCTTTGTCCTTTTGCAGATAATCTATAAAGATAACACCACGAGCATACTAAAATACGGTGGCCATAACCTTGTTAACTCATGAAACCACTTTTCCTCTCTTCGATGCACTGTGACCGTTTCTACTCGTTGTTTAGATTGAATTTTGTTCCGGGGGTATAGAGGTGTTACCGGTTTCGTCAGCGGTAATAAATCGAGGCAAAAATTCGCCGTATTCGTTCCGGATCCACAATTAGCAGCAGCATCAGCTATCCTATTGACTGTTTTCTCATACCCAAGTGTTCATGTAAGATATAACCAACAGGTTCTTTAGATATACCTATAGTGTCTGCTACCACATGCTTCTTTAATCAACAATCATTTAAAGCAAGATCATAAACTTTGGTGATCGTTTCGTCAGTGGTAGCCTCTTTCGAGCGTCCTAGTCTTGTTGCATCTTCGGTACTCGTACGGCCACGTTTAAATTCATTCAGCCAGAAACAAACTGTCTTAAATGATGTCGCAGATTCGCCGTGCACAATATCTAACACTTCTTTAATTTCTTTGGGTTATTTCCCGGCGATATGAAAGTGTTTAATCACAAGACGAAATTCTCTTTTGTCGATATTCACAAACCAACGTAACACGTTTACTTTAAACAACTGTAAGGGACACAGGACCCAACGTAATTGGCTGAAACTTTGACAGCTATCTTATAACATATGATATATTTGATAAATGGTAAGCATACGTAGATTATGGTGCCAGCTCTATGTTACTTACCTCACTAATCAGACCGCCCTCATATAGTTAATACTACCTCTGGACAATAATTTTCATTCAAGAGATTTTTGTATCAACTGAAATTTTCCTAACATTCCCAGTCTTGTCCAGATTGTCTTTTCAATAGCTGCTTTTAGATTTCCCTTTATTTGTGGTATCGAATTTCGTAAAGCAACTTTAGAAAGCTTTTACAACATTTCGCTTTCGTAAAAAAATTAGGAACTTCACATTTACTGTCAAGTTGGTATTATGGAAGGATGTTAAAGGAACCCTGCTTTCTGATTATGTACAATCTTTAAAATCATTCATATCGAAACGGCAATTCCTTTAACCTTCTAAAGGTAATTTTGTTAGTTTTTTATGTTAAATGCCTTTCAATCTCTGCCTAACACATTTACTTCCCCAATTTGCGAATAATAGCTTATATAGTCTTCGTTAGAGGCAATCTTAGGATTATTTGATAACAAGCTTTTTAACTGGCCAGAGCCTATCTGTGGGAGAAAATGGTCCCATCTTACAGTGTTGTTCTTAAGGGAATACTTCAGTAGCCGCTGAGATATGAATGATGTGGGAGTTCCTATTTTGGTGTCCATATCATTCACAGATCAGCTAAATTGCCATACATTGTTCAGCATTAAGGAGACTGTAGGCTATCATCCAGGGACATATTTCTTCCAATATAGAAGGAAGAGCTTTTGCCATCTATAATCACACAGAAAAAGCGATGCAAACATAATTCCTATAAATAAAATGCATCGGATATTGGGTCGTTAGCAGTTGTTGCACCTGCTTTAGATCAAAGCAGAAAGTTAAGCAGATTCTTGTGTTTCTTTACATAGTTCATAATGAGTAGAAAATTTATAATATAGTTATCTAATGTCCACAATTGCCAACCCCGACTGTGGTTATCATGCTTGACTATGCACCCAAGGGCCGCAGGTTCCACCCAGATCGAGGTCGGTTAATTTTTAAGAGGAAAAATATTTTAAACAATGGCTTTCTTCTCGGAGAAAGAAGTAAAATTGTAGAATACGTATCAGTGTGATATTTGGAACGTTAAAAATCCCTACTGGCGGGGAAACTCCTTTAAATACGCCAAAATTCTAGTACGTATGGCGAAATGACTATATAACTGTCCCAGTGCAACAGAGCTAAGGGAATTTTGGCAACCCGAAACCTCGGCCGCCAAACAAACAAGTAAATGTCCACATTTGCGGTAAATAAATCCTCTCCGGGTTATTTCGATTGCGATAGCTTTCTTAGCCAACGTAGAACGTTAATATAGTTATAGTCTTTTTATGTTTCAGTCAAAGTTTTGTGTGAAATGTTATCCAATTCCCTCCTAATTTTAATCGATATCATCGCTTCATAGGTCGATATGGAGTATAACCCGGAATTTCGAGTTGCTGCCGCTGCCGAACAAAAATTTTTACATACTTTAATAGCTAGTAACACAATTGCAACTAAGGACTTTAAAAATAAATTTCCGTCCTGTTTCTTTGTTATGGGTGCTTTTTACAGGGAGACTTCCTGCTATATTACATAATTTAATGTATTGAATATTTAAATATAACCGCATACAGGTTACTTCCAATATTTATAGTATCTGACTTCTGAATAATTTAACAATGGTATGTATAATATTAATAAGGTATCCTGAAATTTAATATATCTGAACCTGAATCTTAATACCTACGATAATTACAAAATAACTATATTGTTTCTTTAATGCTAAATTTAGAAAGCAATTTTACATGTGCTGTTTCCTTCTCTGCTTTTTTTCAATTGCAGTAGTACTTTTTTACCTGATTTAATTTGCTTTTCTTACTCTATTGTTCATAATATCTACATTCTTTGTTACTAAGCTGCATTAGCCGTAACACTTATTGAAACACCTTTTCTCGGCAGTGTAATAGTTGAAATTGGATCAGGTGCATATGTGGTATGAACTTTATATTTTAATATTATTCTACAAAAGGTTTACACTTGGCTTTTTGCAACGCTCTTTTTTAATCATCGGTATTTTATTGAATTTCTATATGTCAAACTGAATGAACTAATCTACGCCTTTGAATTGTTAGGTATTTCGTTGCAAAATGCATAAATTTGATTGTAGAATGAAAAAATGAGTGTAACATTTCAACTAAGTGCGCCCCGGTGTTTTGCGAATATGCAGATAACGCCGTTGCGAAAGCGCTACGAATTGTAATGCCGGTATTAGAAAGTCGTTGGTTGAGGACCGTCGTCTAAAACTCCACACTAAATTTCTAATCGTGGTGTGATACATTTTTTATTAGTTTATTTTCTTTTGGTTATATCGTGCCGTGTTACGTTATCACGGGTAAGATTGTTTCAATTTGTTTATATCTTAATTAACTTCCATCATTAATTATAGCATCAAGTACTAGTTGGACTTAATAAACATGGCTGTTTTGAATTTGCAAACGTTAGAAGAAGGTACTATTTATCATCACCTGCTGATTTATTATTGGAAAAGTTAATTAATAAAGAGAATTAACCTTGAATCTATGCATTTGGATAGTTCCGTCAAGGTGCAGTAAAATCGCTGGCCTTCACAGTAAAGGGCTACATCTGGCAAGCCACTCATACTGGTGTTATCGTCGTCGCTCTATCACACGGAGCTGAGGTTAGTCCGTCTTTGTAGGCTGTCTTAAGTTTCAATCCGCATATGTTGGTAAAGTTTGAACTTCAACTTTTTACGATAATCGAAAAGCATGTTACCAATTGATGTCCTTTACATTTTAAAAATAACGTATCGCTAAATTATCTACTGAGGGGAATGAAAAATTCATTAGTTCAATTATAATATATTGTTCGCCATAAAAAGCTATCGTAATTATAAAATTTCACTTTGAATAGGACCGTTCAAGTAATGATTTCCGCTACCTTTTAAATTTATATTTTGTTCGATAAAAATTGAATCAAATTTAAAGTAAATGGTTGAAGTAGTTTGTTGAATTAAAATAAGCTGTTTTACTTCCGTACAGTTGTATTTGAGTTTGTTCGCACAAATTATAAAATAGAATTTATCGTAAAATTGTCTAAATTTTTAGTAAATCTTGTATACGAGGTGTGACGTTAAAATTTCTTTTTTAAAAGAAAATTTGAAGGACGTATGGTTCAGTTATTGTGTCTGCCATTAATATTTGAGTATTTTAGTAAAAGTAAAGGGTACAGAATTTATTTAAGCTATATTCTAAATTGATTGTTTTTAATATTTCGCTTCCTTATGTTTAGCTATAATATATGATTTTTTAAATTTGCATCTTATAGCACCTGTCAAGTTATAATATTAAAATATCGATAACAAATAACAACTGATTCTTCTTCTCTAACGTATTTGATGTTAGATGTCGTCTGGCTAATGCTATTAGTTTGTTTACCGTAATTTCGTCTACCATTTTGTTTTGTAAAATTAATTTTTGCTTTGATAAGCATTAACGGATAGAAGCAGTTTATGATCTGTTTTCGACTATTCTAGAGTATTTTAGTTTTGAGAATGTTAATTGCAACATAAATTTCTTATCACTTATAAGTATCGGGTGGCCTAGATCCAGTTAAGGCAAAAGTCAGCAACCTAGTTTGGCATTTTGGTGTTCCGAATGGGATAAAAATTTTATCGTAGTTTTAGCAATCATTGTTATTTTTGTTTGTTCATTTTTATTGCCAAACTCGCTCGAGATAATCAACGAATGTTTTGTTATACTTCAGTTGTATTTCATTTCTTGTTCCAAGAACCTAGCTTTCTTTAGGTTCGGGTAGCACCAGAACCCAGAAGCCCTCATACGTCTTGTCATGTGAGGTGTACGTACGAGATAGGAAGGTACATACGACCGGCGCCCTTACAGGTATATGATTTCTTTCCCTCTCTACAGGTACCATCTGCAAATTATGGACGAGAGCCAAAACCAACGCAGCAAAGCCGTCCACGATCCTCTCCGGTTAATTTATACTGAGCTAATCCGCGGTAAGTCTCATTTTCTACTGCAACACGAGCAACCGAATGGTTGTTATAATATCCTACGTAGCATATTAACCAAGTAGAGCGATTAAGTCACAAAACATGGATTCCGGCCAGAAATATGGTTTTCTGAGCTATATGGATTTTACAATGAGTAGTCGATTTATTTGGTTATATAAGAAATCATTTACTTCTATTGCAATTCATCAGTAGGATATATTGGTAATTTCTTACAACTAATTATTAATAATATCGTACTTTAAGAAAATCATTTCACTTGAACTCCAAAGGTATCTTTGATACAAAGTAGATTTATACAGTTTTGGGGACAAGATCCTCGTATAATGTATGACATTTGAGGTACAATAATAATAATAATAATAATAATAGTAATAATAATAATAATAATATTTATTAATTATGAAGACATATAATGTATAGGGCAAGTCACATAAAACATTCAGAACAAATTAACACTAATTTGAAAATTCACTTACGTTATGCAGGCATTTTCGTACAAGAAAACCTATTAAATTCTTCTTAAAGTTACCGAAAGTCCTGCAATTTTTTATGTTATTTGGGAGATTATTAAGTATTTTAATGCTTATTATAGATGGAGCATTGCGTCCTAATTTTGTTTTCCTAAAGGTGCCTTAAGCTTTCCTTTCTGTCTGGTGTTATAGTCATGTAGATTCTCAACCGTTATAAACTTGTCTTTGTCTTTATAAGCGTAACAAGCAAGTTGATAAGCATACAAGGAATATACTGCAAGTATATTGTTATGTATGAATAGTGCTCTGCAGGACTCGGTTCTGTTTTTACTAGTTATAATACGTATTGATCTTTTCTGCGTAATAAGCACATCATGCATCATCACGGCAGAACCCCATATGGAAATTCCATAGCTTAAGAGCGATTCAAAGCGAGCGTAATGTACACAAAATAGCTGTTCAAATGTTAGTACTTCTTTTAACAATCTTAGACTATAACAAATCGAGTTCAATTTAGTGATTAACGTGGAACAGTAGACATACCATCGTAGATTCTCATCTATATGTATGCCTAAGAATTTGGCATTATTTACAAAATTAAGTTCTTCATTATACAAATACGTATCAACCTTCTCTATATTTATGTTTTGATAATTGTAAAATTTGATTGCGTTTGTTTTTGCAGGATTTAGATATAATAAGTTGTTATTGAACCACTCCGATAAATCTTTAAGTACCTTATTCGCAGTTACCCTCAATATTCCGTTGTCCTTATTAGATATTAGTAAAGACGTATCGTCTGCATAAAATACAAAGCTCACACCTGACACTTTCTTTTCAAGATCACTAATGTACAATATTAATAAAAATGTGCCTAATATGGACCCTTGAGGCACACCTATATGAGTTTCTAATGTAGATGATGTAATTTTCCTTGAGTTAGATACATTGTCTGTGTACTGATATAATTTATTTAAAAGGAGGTTTATATCAACACATTCAAACGCCCTGCTGAGATCACAAAAGATTCCAGTAGGACATTCATCCTGTTCTAAATAATATAGAATGTTTGCGCATAGAATGAGTTTAAAGCTGTATCAGTTGATTTTTTTGATCTAAAACCATGTTGATTGTAGCTTATAATTTTATACCGATATATATAAAGTTTTCTAATCTAGAAATAAATGCATATTCTAGAATTTTACTAAATCTAGTGGTTAGGGCAATCGGTCGATAATTTTCAAGGTTACTTGGGTCTCCTTTTTTTAATGTTGGTGTAATACTATTTATTTTTAAACATCTAGGAAATAGCCCAGTTGAGGAAGCTAGCTTTATGAGAAAGAATAGGGGTTCAATTATCGTTTCTGCCAGAAATTTTATTACACTAATGGGTATGCCATCTGGTGGCGTCGATTTTTGGTTGTTTAACTTAGTATTTATGATACTCAGTACTTCCTTCGTAGTTACGGGATTTAGAAGAATAGTGTCCATAATTTTTGAACAAGTGAATTTTAGGTTTTGTTAATTATACATTTGTTAATTAATTCAAGAGGAGTGTTTTTAAAAAATAAATTAAATTCATTAGTAATATGGAGCAGATTATCATTACCTTTAAGTTTTATACCATGTTTTCAGCTTTCTAAACTTGATTAGTAATTTTGTTTATAATAGCCCACATAGCCCTGCTGCTGGATTGTTTTACTTGATTTGTAACCCAGCTTTTATCCTGGTAACTTTTGTATGTTATCTTTTCCGGACCGTATAAATTAAAGTAATACACAAAGATTTGTGAAAAGTTTTAAAACCGAATCTATATTACATTCGCTATATAGATTCTGCCAAGACTCTTCCCACGGGTTATTTTTTTAGTAATCTTAAGGAGTTATCGTTAGTACATCTCTTTTTATAAGAAACTCGAGTATTTGTATTATATCCTCAATTTAGGTTAAAAATTACCGCCCTATGATCTGACACTGCAACATCTACAAACCTAAATTCTTCTAGTTTTATGTTTAAATACACATGATCGATCATATGCTTGCCTCTAGTTGGAGCTTGTGCATGGTTTACCATACCAAAACTATCTAAAAGTTCCTGAAGAATACTATATTACTTTGGATTTCTGTTGGGGTCTAAACTGAAATCTCCATTAAGAATAATACCAACTTGCCTGTCGCATATTAGCGATTGTAAGATAACAGTCAGACTTTCCAGAAACAAGCTTAGATCCCCTGTAGTATAAAGTGCAGACGTACAAAAAGTTAATAAGATAACCTTTTTATTAATTTTAGTACTACTTTTTGGTAAAAACCATTTCAATCCGCATATTTCTATAGTTTTTTTACACAATATTTACTCAGGTCAATAGGTTCCACTTGAAATTGTGCAGAGCCCTTGAGTAACTCGAACAAGCATTAAAATTAGGAACATAAATATAAAACATAAAATTTTACAATTATTTTGAATTAGAAATTCTGTATACATGAAATCTGCGGTGCAGGTATTTAATGATTGGAAGTTTAAGTACGTTATATTAAATAAACTTGTATTATTGCCCTCATAAATATTACTATTAAAAACGAAGTTTTTACTTTCACATTTATGTGTTATTTTATGTCTTTCTTTGTATATTTTATGTTATGCTCACTTACGAACCATTACTAACTATATACTTGCCCTAAGACGGAAACTGGAAAAAGCGGAATCCTGCTTATTTCGGAAAATATGTACGATCCCGTGAAAATTACATGGAAAATACATAGACTAAGCCGGAAACCGCTTAACGCGAACACCAAAAGAGAATATAGGTCCGATGGAATACATTTACCCTGAAAAATACAGAAAATTGTGTCTGCATACGTAAGTAAATAATATCTATGCTTTTAACATGATAAATTTGTATGTATTTCTTAGAGGGAGTTAAAATTATATTTGTGTATTAAAATTAACCGTGGGACTTTTTAATGTTACTAACAAACTTCAAAAGGGACTTATTTATACTATTCTGCTAAAATTCAGAATTAACAGTTCTTGAAACTACTCACTTGCACTTTCAATCCTAATTGTAAGTACGTGCGTATATTGTGCAATTTATTGATGCGGTTAAAAGTATTCGCGTGTTGTCACGTCTGCGAATAAAAAGATTGTTTTAATTCTTTAAATCATCTAGAGATTGTTATTTTTAACTAAATTTTGTGTTTTTTTTAAATAAAAATGAATCGCATATATAGCACATTTACACTTAAATAAAAAATTAACCCAACAAAAGCCCACCATTAAATTAAGCTACCGAAAAACACAGGTATATGATACCTCAAATATGGATGCGAAACTTTAGAAAATGTCCATGTATACATGAAATAAAACATTTAAAATATATGATAAAAGCTAATTAATAAATGCCTTATGCAAACCAAAACCTTTATTTAGCGTCTCTGTGAGTCACTTATATGTATGTACTAAAAAAAAATGTAAATCTGTTTAAAACAGAAGGCTGTGTAAAACGCAAAAATTTCATGGTACCTTGGGATTCCGGTCTATACAGTTTTCACTGTGCACACACACACACAGATATATATATATATATATATATATATATATATATATATATATATATATATATAT
>JAHWXV010386365.1:0-10255 GCA_024586415.1 Phrixothrix hirtus | reverse complement strand
TAAATTTTTCTACATAATGAATACTGGATGCTTTATGAACAGATTGAAATTAGCAGTGTTAATGGTTGTAATTAGGAGTTCTTATAAATCTAAAAATCAAATATTTTAAAGTCCTATTGGTATATAAGAGATAAAAGTTAATCAGATATGGCATTTATAAAATGTATGTTTTACAAAATGATTTTTGCCTTGCTTCTGAAGCAGCCAGGTTGCTATTGTAGCAAACTAAATCACCATCAATCCTTCTATTAATACTTCTGGCCCCCTCAAGTTTTACCCCAGGTACCAATTTCACTGTAGACTTGTAGAGGTCTTATTAGCTGGGCTCTAAAGACTCATGTATGTCTCTGCATCAGTCAGTGAGAAGGATAAATAGCAGGGACTTTAGTTTCTCTGATAAGCGAGGTTTGCTTTTGTGGGTTATCTATCTCCTTTATACTATTGATTAGTGTTGTTAACCTCAAAAGAATATCTGAAAAATGGCAAGAGTCAGGGAAAACCTGGAAAAGTCAGGGAATATTGTGCCCTTCTGGAAAGGGAAACTCTGGTAGGGTACCATAGAGGAACAAAAGATTAGCATAATAATGCAATAAATTCCTAGCCAACATATCAACTTAAAAGGTGCATAGAAATAGACGCTGACATAACTGATTGGGACCAAGAGTGGTTCAGATAATCAAAATATAATTTTTTTGAATGAGTTGACTTATTTGTAATTATGGATAAATATAATTATATGTAAAATACAACATCCTATTTAGACATGTACCTATTTATTTAAGTACTTATAATATTTATCATAATTTGCACTGAACAATTGTTTTTTTATAATATAATTATATTTTTGGTTAGGCATAATTTGAAATGTTGTTAAACACCTAACTTTAAACAATACCATTTAAAACTCTGCACTTAGTGGCACATGTAACACTTTTTTCCCTCGATAATTTTTCTATCTTGTTCGGTTGATTAACATTTATTTAATTGACATTTTATTGTATAACAATAAACATATTATGTTGTATATGAATATAATATGCACTACATACAAATATTAATTAAATTAGTATGTAAAATACAAGTAGTAGCTTAATATGGTTTGTACCTACCAGAAAAGCAAGTTAGAAATGGGCTACTCATAAGGTGATCTCAATTTGGCCTTACAAGAAATTAAAGCTAGGCGCTTGACAATTTACAAAGCTTCCAAAATATACAAAATTCCCTAACCTACTTTGTACAGATGCTTAAAGGGTACAAGAGGGACGAAAAACCTAACAAAGGTAGACTAACTGCCTTAACAAATGAGTAAAAGTCCAAACTAGCATCTGAAATTACCACTCTTGAAAAATGGGGATTTGGTTTGTCCAGGAAAGAGGTTATTAAAATATTGGCAGAATTTGTAAGAAGTAATCAAATTAAAACTCCATTAAGGATTGTACTCCAGGTGATGGTTGGTTCATTGCATTTAAAAAAAGACATGGCTTAAGCATAAAAATTCCACAAGCTGTAGAATACACTAGAAAGAAAGCTACAAATCCATTTTTAATTTATGGTTATTTCCAACTTATAAAAACAACACTAGAGGAATTGCAACTTGAAAACAGGCTGTCCCAAATTTGGAATGTAGATGAAAGTAGTTTTTCAATTAATCCTAGCAGAACCAGAGTAGTTGGTAAAAAAGGAAAATCATACTCATGAACTACTAGTACCCCAGGACATGAAAATGTCACCATATCAATGCTAGCCAGTGCCTATAGTTAGAAGTCCCCTCCCTTAATTATTTTTAAATGATTGAATATTTGGAATCAATGGCAAGCTTCTGACTTAATATTTCCAAATATGACTTATGCTACAAGTAGTAAAGGTTGGATGACCTCGGAATTTTTTTTAAATTATTTTAAAAATATTGTCATTCCTTCTTTAAGCACCAGTTTTTTTAAGGCCAGTTTTAATTATATTTGATGGACATTCAATGCATGTTTCTCCTGCTGTTGTACATCTAGCAAAAGAATATAGCATTACCTTGCTCAAATTGCCGCCACACTCTACACACCTGTTACAGCCTTTAGATCTTGTTGTATTTAAGTCAATAAAAACCATATAGGATCAAAAATTAGTTATTTGGCAGAGGCACAATGTTGGCAGAAAGCTTCCCAAAAACATGTTTTCCCAATTTATCATTGAATCCTGGAAAGAAACACCTGCAAATGTTATAACAAACGGGTTTAAGAAATCAGGCATTATATCCTTTAATAATCAAGTTGTTTCAAGAGATCAGTTCGACCCTGTCATCTTAAAAAGCTGGGATGAAGAAAATACTACAGTCACAAGTTCAACCATGTTTATCATCTAATACTGTTAATTTTCCTACAGTTACTGCTCAAATGCAGAGAAATGACCCAGTACCCTCCGGTCCAAGTGTTATACATTCTGTTGAACAGAAACCTTTAAGTGACGCTGATACTATCTTTGAAAACCTTTTGTTAGGCTGTGTTTACCAACATAAAACTCCTACTCAAATCCCCAAATGAAGGGTGGCATCAGGAGGAGAAGTCATTACGAACAAAAAAAAACTGGAGACAGAATGTAGTAAAAGGAAGCCAAGAAAGAGAAAATTCAAGTTTTTCTGGAGAATCCGATAAGGAAGACGGATGACGAAGATGATCAGACAAATGGGTTTTGTTCAAGTATAGTACGAGAAACTATTCGACACTTTTTAGGTAAGATGTTGAAGACTAGTTAGATTTATCAGGTTCAAGAAAAATAAGTTCATTTGACCACTGGCAAATGATGGAGACTTTGTGGATAGCTCTAACTTAATTAAAGTATTTCCAGATCTTGTTTTGGATAGAAGAGGGCCAGGAATGACATTCAAGGTCAAGTTTAAGGGACTGAATATCTCAAGCTGAAATTTGACAAAACTAAGATGCACATTGCCTTCAAAGGAATTCTTTATTTTGATGAAGTTTATAAAAAGTTTATATTTTTGTTGTTTTCAATAATAAATAAAACAATTTTAGAGCAAGATACAAAGAAATTACATATATTTTACATTTGATCCTTAAAGCACTGCAATACTAAATATATTATAAATGTTAGGTGATTATTACATTTAAACGTTAATGAAAAAATAGTCTACCCAACTTATATAAGTTGGGAAGACTATTTTTTCATCATGTTTAATCATGAACCTAAATCTGTTTAATCACAATTCAATTACTTGATTATTACATTTTCCCTAACGCCTGGGGCAAATGTAATATGTCAAAGTTTTAAAATAATTCAAAAATAGTTTTTATTAAAATTAAATTGACCGAATTTTTATGGTTTGCATTTAGATTTATCTTGAAGGATACTCCCAATTTTTTTCAATATTTTTAAATTAAAAATTTACATTTTATACCTGATGAAATTAGCACTAATAAGATTTTATATTGCATTTGCCCCAGCTTACCTTATCAGAAAAGGGGAGCTACTTTTTATTCAGAGTTACCTCAAACTATGAATAGAATGATCTGTACATAAAGTTTTTGATCACAGAATCTTTTTTTGAACAAGAAGTAATCACTGAACGAGATACAACATACATACTTATTGTAACAAAATGTTGTTTTCCAAAAACCTAAAAAATGTTAAAGTTATAGCAGCAGAAAGGTTTCCAGAAAATGGCGGTAGTGGGAAAAATTTTGTAATTGTCAGTCTGTGGGGCTGCAAATATGTATAAAATACCTCCATTTAGTATTTTTAGTGATATATCTGGAGAGGTTTTTTAAAGATAACTATCTAGGAACTTTTATACTGTTCAATAAAAGGGGTAGATGGATGAGGGTATTTTCTTGGAGTGGTTTGAGACATTTTTTAAAAAGTGTTCAACTAAACAGGAAAAGAATGGAAAGAAATTTACAAGGAACACTATTTATATTGAGCCATGGCAACACTGCGTGTTTAAGACGCCATCTAATATTTGTAAGGGAAAGTTTGACATTTTTAAACATAACTTTATTTAGAACATTTTGACATTTGAGAGTGATTAGTGGTGTTTATAGTGACTTGCAAATTGTGCCTCAGCGTAAAAATGGAATTAAATCGTAAAAATAGGATTATCTGGATAAGAGTGCATTGATCAACTTACTTCTAGTTTTGGCGATGAAGTCCCATCCTTTGCCACTGTAAAACGCTGCTATAACGAGTTTAAAGGTAGCCGCCGTTCGCTCACTGACAAAAGTCGTGAAGGTAATTCTAAATCAGTTGTGCTAGAAAACATTGATACTGTGCAAAAACTGATAATACTATCATGTGACATACAGTGAGTTAAGGCAACCTTATACGTTAGTTCGACTAGCATATATAAAATATTGAAAAAGGTTTGTTCTCGTTGGATCCTACATAATTTGAAAACATCTGAAAAGGATGCCCGATAAGTGCAAGTAAATGCTTATGAAATAGAATGCCGTTGCTTCAAAAGACATATATAATATTCAAGAGGTGGCGAATCATGGATATATGCATATAAGCTGGAAAGTAAACAGCAGTTGACTGTATGGGTGTTCCAAGCTGAACCAAACCCAACAAAAGTTATTCGCACTCGAAGCACTTCGAAACATATGGTCCCTGTTTTTTCAAGAAAATCTAGTCATATAGCAACGGTACATTTACAGGAACGTAAAAGGTCACTTCTGAATGGTACACCACCATTTGTTTGCCGGAAGTCTTCAGGGAAATAAGGGAAACAAATAAGCTCTGGAGGATCATTCTGCATCATGACAATGCGAGCTCTCACATATCTCAGCTAACAATCAATTGTTTGAACACTCAAAAAATCAAATTAATGGATCGTCCACAATACAGTCGTGATTTGGCACTCAATGACTTCTTTTTTTCCTGAACGTCAAGAATAAATAGCGTGGATAGCTGTTTTCATCGGGAGATGCCATCGATGTGTTCAAAAACCATGTTTTAGAGATGTCTCAAACAGAATGGCAAAAATGTTTTGAAAATTGGTTCAAAAGAATGAAAAAGTGTATTTTGAAAAACATTAAATCAATTTTCAATGATAAATTACTGTTTCTTTATTGGGCTCACAATATAGCTAGTGCTCCTCGTATTTTATTCTGATGTAGTTGCTGTGCACAATAGTTATAAATTAATCAAATTTGTTATAGGAAATGAAGTTATTCTTGTAAAATTTGCTCCAAATAAATCCCATCACCTGCAGCCCCCTGATAAGGCAGTATTCAAATTTCTAAAAACTTTTAAGAACAAATTGATAGTTAATGTCAATAGGGAAAATCAGTTACAGTTTTACCAAATGACCAATTTCGAAAAATATAAGACTTCTTTGGGAACAAGCATTTCGGCCTAACTATTTGGCAATTGGATTTCCAACAGGATTTGTTTCCTATGAATAGAAATAAATTTTGTAAAGATGCATACGTCTTTCTAAAACTAAAAGCATCGGAACGAAAATTAGAAAAAATTCTACATCATTGATGCTATTTCTGGCAATAATTATCATTTTCTCTGTTGGTAAAGCATGCAAGTAATAAATATTCCATTTCTATATAAGTAATGATACAACTGACTTCAATTCTGCAAATGTTGACCAAATTACACATTTGGCGCAGAAACCAACCCAACCAGGGACATCTAATGATTTAAACAAATTTTGGTTCAGGACCTCCAAGTAACAATCTAACAGAAAACCAGAGTTTTGAAGATTTTATTAAACATAAAACATACATGCTAAATAAAAGGTATGACGTTTTAAAAGTAATACAGCAAAGCGGGTTTTGTTACGTAATTTATCCTATGTAAAAAAAATCGTCAGCCATTTTGGCGGTGGGAGGTAATTAACAGGTTGTAAATGAGTAAAGTGGGAAGAGTTGTCAGTCGGACATTTGTAAAATAGGCGGAGTCATCATTTATCTTGAAAGTGGGCGGAGTGAGTAGCAAGCGTGGCTGCAGCCGTAGCGGTCGGCAATTTTGTTTGTAGGGAGGTGGTTTGAAACATGTTGGTGGCGGGAGTCATCGTCATTTTGAAAGTTGTTGGTACAAGTAGCAAGAGTGGGCGTAGGTGTATCGGGCGGCCATTTTGTTTATAGCGAGTTGGTGGTTTGTTGGTGGTGGGCATTTTCTTTGTAATTAAATTAGTTTAAAGTGTGATGGAGTTATGTAAGCTTGCTATGTCGGAGAGGGATAGAGAGGTTCATCGAATTGCAATGACCTCGTGGATGGAACTGCGCATGCATAGAATTAGAATGAACAAATATCACTGGAGAATAAAGAATAAGTAAGGTGTAAAGTTTTTTCGGTCCTGTAAAGGACTGTTTTTACCGAGAAAAGACCGGCGGCTTTAGTGTTTCCTGTTGCAGTAACAACTATTGTACGTAGATTTTATTCCGCAAAATCTACATGCTCTAGTCATGCTCTGCAACATAGTGCGACTAATTTTAGTCCTAATGTTTTCATTTAATGTAACATCGCATGCTACATTAAATTTTAATTCCAGCTCAAGATGTTCCATACTTTCAAAAGGTGCACCAGGTCAGATTACAATTATTTCTAATTGTACTCCTGTTAAGTCCACTCCTTTGAAGAGATAAAACATGTCACCAGGATATAATGATAAAGACGTATCATATCCTGGGTAATTCTTAATAATGTCATCATTAAAAATCACCGCCGGCCTTCCCAAAGGCAAGTTTGCTACATGTCCCATAGCTGGTTTAATTTAGAATAATTGTAAAATGAAGCTTACATTACCACCTCTGCTAACAGTTCTATCGCGTTTTAGATATGTTTGAATTAAAAGTTAAAGTCATCTTGAAATAAACTTGATCCTGACCGGACGTTGACATTGAAATAAATTATTACAGGTATTTTATTTAAAATTTTAACATCGCGTTTTAGACATGAGAACTGAAGCAGTTAAAGCTATTTTGAAATAAATTTGACTATGACCGGACGTTGAGATTGAATTAACAAATTATTACAAGTATTTTATTTAAAAGCAGTTAAAAACATCTTGAAATAAATTTAGTCTTGGCCGGTCGTTGATATTACTACATGATTTTATTTAATATTTAAATTAAAATGGGATATTTTTGCGTTTATTTGAATCAACATACAATATTTTGACAACTGTGATAGAAAATTGAAATTATTTTTAAAAGTAATTATCGCATATCTGTTTTATATTTAAAACAAAATTAGCATAATTTTATTTCTTAAAATCAACTTAAAATATTATATTAGAGTAAATTTTCGAACGATTATTAGCATTATTTTTTAAAGAAATATCTCATAACTGTTTAAAACAAAATAGCATACTAGTTTGAATAAATTATCAGCTTTATTTGTTAGACATGGCAAAACTTTAAATTATTTTCAAAGTATTTGTTACATATTTATTTTATATTTAAAACAAAATTAGCATACTAGTTTGAATAAATTATCGATTTATTTGTAAGCATGACGAACCTTTAAATTATTTTAAAACTAATAATTACATATTTTGTTTTATATTTAAAACAAAATTAGCATACTAGTCCATACATTATTAATTTTATGTTGTTTTTTAATTAGCATTTTAACATGGATTATTAAACTTTATAACTTACATAATTGAATGTGTTTTAAAACCACTATACTTCATAAATTATTCGTTTCTTTTTAAAAATGGCAACTTTTTCAAGAATATACGTTAAGTTATCATTTAATATGATTGTTTTTATTCAAACAAAAATTTAAGGAATAATTCATTTATTTTACTGAGGTCAAGTTAGGTTATCTACCTTGCAGCTGGAGTTATATTACCAAATATTTATTCAGATCACATACTAAGTTTGCAGGTGTTATTTTTGTGGGAAAAGAATTTGTGTTTCTCATAAAGCAGTTACTTTAAATACAGAGGTCAAGTTAGGTTATTAAACTTGCAGTTGCTGTTTTTTCGCATGGAAAGATATTTTTATTACTAAATGCGAGTTTTTTATACATTCATTAGAATATGTTATTTTGCACATTAATTGGTGTATTAAACAACTTTTTTGCGCTGCTTCGCTTACCGGAGGGTATTCACCAAGTTATAAATACGTAGTGTACATTGAAGTGGTGAATTAGTTTGCAAAAGGTCATAAGTTTATTTTTTCTAGTGACGTGCATTATTTATTAATGTAAGTATTAAGATTGATTTGGATAGGTACTTTAATAGAGAGTATTTGAAGAAATATGAATTTATTAAAATTGAACGACGTTGGTAGACTTGATGTTAAACCAATTATTAAAATATGTGACTTGGAAATCGGCAAGCAATATAAAATACTAAAAATGAACGCTGTAAATACAAAATCATTTGGTAGAAGAGTAATTGCTGAATTAGAAGAAGGGTTTGTATTTTTCCCTAACAGAATTGGGGAGAACATAACCAGTGAGGGTATAATTAAGTTCAACAAAAACGTTTCTGGAAATTATGCTTTAATTTACCTGGGATCAAAAAAGTTGCTAAACCAATGAAAGCAAGTGAACTGAATTGAATAAAATTAATTAATAATAAGTATACTAACCATCTGTCTACTTCCATCGCAGGATCCCGGGTGAGGTTATATACCCAGCTTAGCTGAGGTAGTTGAGGAAATTCAGATAATTAACCTTACTAACTAATTGTAATATTAAGTATAAAGAGTTTTATTTCAATAGTAAAAAGGAACATTTATTATAAAATGAACGAAACTCGAAAATAAATTAATAAAAATTAAAGCAATTATTAACAAATTTCACAGATCAACGTTTCACCTTACTAATTGTAATATTAAGTATAAAGAGTTTTATTTCAAATTAACTGTAAAAGTTAACGCAAATTTCATAGCGCAAATGGTTCAATCGTCTAAAAACGAAATTTTTTGTAGTAAAACGAATTTATAAAAAATTTATTTAAAACAATTGTTTATATAAATTTCACTGATCAACGGTCTAAATGTTTCAAACATGATTTCAGGAAGATGTTGAATGGATGTATTTAAATTAAATGACGTTGGTAAACTTGATGTTAAACCAAGTATTAAACTATGTGACTTGGAAATCGGCAAGCAATATAAAATACTAAAAATGAATTCTGTAAATACAAAATCATTTGGTAGAAAAGTAATTGCTGAATTAGAAGAAGGGGTTGTATTTTCCCTAACAGAATTGGAGAGAATATAAATAACTTCAACGAAAACAATTCCGGAAATTCTTCTTTAATTTATGCGGGTTCGAAAAACGTTTTTAAGCAAATGGATACTTAATTGAATTTACAGATTAAATTAAGTTGCTAAAACTCATTGCATGAAATAGATTGAATGAACGTAAGGAAGGGGGTGATTAGCCGAATAGGCTCTATAGAAGCATAAAAGGCAGTCACATTAATTTAAAAACCGAATTGTTAAGTTACTTCTGTGAGAACTATTATAACAAATATGGATACTAGTAGTGAGACCGGTATAAAAGCTTCAAATTCTATGCTGAAAACAACCAAGACTGCATACGAAATTTTACGTGAAGATTGTGAGAAGAAAGGAGTTGTTTCGATAGATAAACTTAAGAGCTTTTTAAAATTAGTCAGAAAGCGTGACGTTAATTAAAACATTTTTACATCGAAATAGATCGCAAAGTGTTGGTAAGAAGCGTCACTATGAGTCATTATTAGGACAACTCAAGCAATACAAATTATTGTTTAATCGATTACAATCCAAGCCGCAACAAATAACTAAAAGATAAAAGCGGTCTGGCTGGGTTCGTTGGTAGGAAATAGAGTTAGCGTTTAAAAATAGACTCACAACTGGTATTGTAATTAACTTAAAGCATAAAAAGATTGAAGAATTTTTAAAAAACTCGTTTTGTTTATTTTCATCAAGAATTCGAAATGCGTACAGAAAGTTGAATTGCATTTTTAAAGTAAACATCGCATTCCATGCAGAATTTATTAAACCATGTCAAGATGAGGGTGTTCTTGTTTTAACTGATGTTCAATATAAAGAATGTTAGACTACTGCCAAGCGATTTGGGTAAAAAGAAATTAAACGATTGTTTCAAACATATGTGACAGAAAATTTACAAAATCAATTAAGTCAGTTTGAAGAAAAGGATTCAGGCTGGGATTTGTACAAGATTAGCTCTTTGTATGTAAATATAAATAGCTGTGATAATCTATTCTCAGGTTCTTCATATATTAATCTTCCGCAGAGCATACAAAATAAACATGCCTGCATTAATGTAAATA
>JAHWXV010386354.1:0-11154 GCA_024586415.1 Phrixothrix hirtus | reverse complement strand
AAAAAAATTTACAATTATTATATTAACACCACATTTCGGTATAAATAGTACTTTCCGGGGATAGTACTAGTAATTTTTATATTACAAATTAGATCTTCAAAAAAATATAATTGCCTTGTCCAACATTGTCTAAAATTACACCTTCGGGTGTACTGGCATCTTTTTTCCGTAGAAATTTGGTATAAAAATTACACAATACATAAATATAGGTAAGGTTAATAAAAAAGGTAAATAATTAAATAGCAACTATACAGAGTGTCCACTTTACGTGTCACTCTTTGATTGTGTTTTATAAAAATGCTGCAACCTGTAATTATCCTAAAGGCTTAATAGTGGTACGTTAGTAAATTAAATTTATTTATTTAATTCATTATTGTTCTGAACATTATATTCTGTATTTGTTATTAAGTCATTAAAATAAAATTTTGTAACGTAATTTTGTTAATATACATGTTAATTTTTATTCGTTCAATGACCTGTCGACTATGTTCATCTACGAATTCCGATATTCTGGTCTTGCTGAGCGTTATGCTTGTTCATATATTTTGAAATCCTACGGTATATATGAGATAGCTTTTCGCCTGCTCTCGAGAACGTTTATTGTTCGTTCAAGGAAAACTTCCGCAGATTCTTGAATTCGCGAAGTGGTGTATTGAAAAATTTAGCAATTATACTTGAGGACTGTTTACGATTCCAATAAACTGCGCTAATTTACTTGTTGCCGTGGTAAAGGCATTTTTAAGAACTTTTAATAGTAACACAATCAGAGTTTAAGCGATTGTTCAGTATGTCATACATACATTGTAAAATTCCCATTTATATAATGATTCAACGCAATAAAGGCACTGATAAGCTTTATTTATTCCTAATCTATATATTTAATAATATAATTCATGTGTAGCTACTGTTGAGTTATATATAATAAAGAGGATACATGTGTTATAGTTGGGGTACTTAAATATATTAAAAGTAATGACTTGTAGAAGTCTTCCCCAACGAATCAGTTAACATGTAATTAATATAAAGTATCTTATTTAGAATAAAAGATATTTGTTGTCGTATGATGGAAATTTGTTTACTTATTTTCAATAAACCTTAACATTATTGTTATTTAAAATTGCTTTCCGGGGACCAATAACAACATTTTCAAAGGAGTTCTGAATGTTGTTGGGGACATTTAATGGTGATCATCTTGTTATAAAATTTTGGTATATAAAATATTTGAATTATAAACGTTGGAAATTTTTTATCGAGTACTATTTGAGTGTGTAAAAGCACATAAAACATATTAAAACCCTTTATTGGTTCTTATTTCTAAGAGTGCTTCTGATTTGGTTTTTATTTATTTTATATTGTTAGATTAATTAGTTTGTAGTTTTGTAGTGGTTGATTTGTTTTATTGTAATGCTACTTTTTAGTATTTTGAATTATGTATTAACATGCTGATTTTTGTTCTTATTAGTTTAAGTGCTTGAAGATTCTCTGTATGATTTATTAGTTTAATATTTATTTATTTGGTTATGCGATAGATTAAAAGAGAAGCCCTCCTAGCAACTCCTTACAACGAAATGAAACTTTATTCTGATGTGCTACCTGATGGCAACCTCAATTTTCTTATTATAGGACCCCTCTCGAGGCTCAGCCTCCTTAACCACAGGTTTTCTTCTAACTGATAGAGATTGACATGACAATTAAACGTAATTTCCCTGTGGTAACACAGGGCTATATTAAAGTATCCATAACTTGTAACATGTAGAAAAATGGTACAATATATTTAGATATGGCGAATTATAGCTAGTTCACTTGTCAAACGTAAGAAGAGCCGAACCTGGGTATCATATACCTCTGGATACAATACTATTTTAATATTAACATTTACGAAAATACTTGATTCTTTTGTCTTTTCTTACCCTACGTGGAAGTATTGCCTGCCAGCAAAACGTGCAATTACGAAGCTAAAATAAAATACGTTTTCGAGTGCTCGAGGCTGGAAATCCTATTTTAAGAAATTTTTCTTTGTATGAACAAAAGAAATCAAACACTACAGTTTGTTTATTGCCTTACTCGCTTACGAAAATACGGTTATAGTTTTAAGTAAAATCAGATAGTCGGATGTGTCACTTTATTCCTGAGATTCTTAGGTTCTTCAAGATTTTCTCGAAATGCTTTCAATAATTTTATTTAAAGATAATATATTTCTCAAGTATTTCGTGAGCTCTCGCATGAGCCAATATATTTTTGGAAAAGTTACGAAAATGAAATAATGAGATATTCCTCAATAAATGAGCGGTGTTCTGTATCATTAGATAATAACTTACTTAGGTTACCATTGATATTATTATCCCTGAAATAATCATAAACTATATGTTATGAAAAAGTAAATTGCAGTAATTAATGAATATTTACATGTTAATACTTTGTAGAGTCAAGAAACAGAAGTGCATGCTCAATTGGAAACGAAATTCGCTTAAATTGCAATAACCATACAAAAGAATTAGAAGTAGTACATGTGATATCTCTATTAAGAATTATGTAATATAATTACGTATTATAGTAACTGCATATTTCAAAAGCGGAGCGTGTTAATAATCATAAACTTTAAATTCGGCCGAGTCTGGGTAAATCAATTTAAATCTTGGAATGGGCATAGATTTATCACTCTTACTATACATAATTTAAGATTATATTTAAAATAGGCAAGAGAACGCAATTTGTAAATCCTTAAAGGCCTAGTGTTACCAAAGGTAATATTTCTAGTAGATACTAAAGAATGTAGTTATCTTATTTTTGCAAAAAATGCGTAGATAGCAGTACCAGTAATTTCAACATGAATATTTTTAATAGTTTCTAACAAAATTTGAAGTGTTTTGTGACTTTCTCTAGGAAATCTTTCGTAAAACAGTTTTACGTGTTTAAAAATTTGAATAAAACTATAGATATCACGCTCGCGTAAGTATATTTATTGCTTTATTAGATATATTAGGTTTCATTCTAATTACTATCGTTAATTGTATATCAGGTAATAATAACCTCACATTTCACCTATAATATTATAAATGTAACTATCACGGCGAAGTTTTTACAGTGTGCATTACCTTAGGATGGACGGTAACGCTAGGCACTTCCATTGGCTGTATATGATAAATAGTATAAAGTTTGCTTTCTACACAAGTGCGGAATTATGTTACAATAAGCTCTTGAAATAGCCTGCAGTGATATCACAGGGCAGACCTTTTCTGTGAGCCCGGAATGTAAAGTACTCACTGACGAGGACCCTAGAGACGTTCCTGGGCTGATATTTTACCAGGATCACAATTTTGGGCTTTGATAGAATTATTTTGACAAACAATGAGCGTATAGGAAAATTTTCCACATGTGATGATACTACGATAACATCCAAATCATCTGATCGTATTTTGAAACTAATGAACAATCGAAAGGAACACCATTGTTGAAGAAAGTAAGCAAAAATACGACAAAAATTCATTTGGTGGTTTTGTGGATATTCATAGTACATTTATTGCTGTTGATTATAAAATAATGTATTATTTATTAGCCATCGACAATGTTGATGTGTTTTACAATGAATACATTTTTGTTTTTAAGCGAGTAAATACTGCGGTTAGCACTTTTTAAAAATTTTGCAGATTCGAAAGTAGATATATAGTAAGGAGGTTATACTTAGCAATTCTAGTTTTACCAGCATGGCGTATACTTCCACGTTAAAGATGTTATTGGCAATCTAAAGACGATATACATAATACATTGGTATGCAATTCCATCAGACGTGGCACATTTTTGCAGATATCACGTTTTCTACATTGCTCGAATAACAACATTCCTGATTTACAAGATAAAATCTGAAAATTAACAGAAAATTTTTACAAAATTTTGTACCTGAGCAACAGTCGTGTTACTATGAAAATATGATAAAATACTTTAGACGACACAACTGTAAATAGTTTATCCGTGGCAAGCCGACTCGATTCGGTTATTCGATATGTAATTTGAACAAGAAATTCGGGTACCAGACAAATTTTGAAATATATCAGTGAAATTCGCCACGACATAGTATCGAATATTAACAGATATTAGGTAAAGCACCAAGTCCTTTTTTCAAATTTTAGATGACTTACCAAAACAAAACGTAGTTTGCCTTACTTATTATATTTTGATAACTTGTTTAGCAGAATAAACTTATTAAGTCATTTAAAAGCAGAAGGTCTGAAGGAACTGGAATTTTAAAGGCAAATCGCCTAGCTGAAAATTGTCCACTACCAGAAGATAATGCTAAAGATACTAATAGGTGATCATTGTTCTATTATCGACCATAATAACTGTATTATTGTAGTAAAACGGGTTGACAATAGTATTGTAATTGTAGCGTCAATCTGTTATAGAGCTTAATCTACTAGTAATATAAAATGCTATTGTCAAGCCTAAAATAAACTATTACGGTCCAAAAGACTAATATATTTGGCCAGCATAATGCTTGAATGGGTGACACTCATTCTATGGACGAGAACATAAACCGATATTGCATAAACAGTAGAGGCAAGAAACAGTGGTGGTGTTTATTTTCGTGGATGGTTGATGAATGTGTCCATAATACTGGGCACTTGGATAAAAAATCAGGCGACAATTTGACACAATTTGAACTTCGTGGCGAAATTACGAACACATACTCGTACTGACAAAGTAATGCTATAACACCCAAAAATGCAGAGAGTTCATCCACTAATAAATCAAATATTACATTACATCGGGTGTCTGATAACTTCCGATACTATTAGCTTCATCATCTGACAATTTTTGTTCCGGTACAGAAAATGGAAAGGTTTCTAGTGAAGGCTGCATTTCGAGTGTTTGCGCAATTAGCAGAAAATGCAATGTTGGATTGTGTATAGAGTATTTCTTCATTTTCCATTTATCATAGTATGAAATTATTATATTATAATCAATAATGAAAGGTTCCTTACTTTATTTTCAATTTAGTATACATAGAGTACCGTAAATGAACGGTTTTTAGGAAAACTTGAAATTATGAATGCGTAATACTAATTCCAAGTGCGCATACTAACTATGTGCAGTTATAATTTACATATAATACATAAATAAGTAATAAATAACAATAAAAAAATAAATTTAGGTGTTTAAGGGTGACCAGATTTGCTATAACCATAATATACATATAATGTTTTTTTTATTGTGAATATCCAAGCGAGTCTCCCATATATCAAAAGCGGACAAAAATAGAGGACATTAGTACCAAAATGGCAACTACATCGGTATGGTCAGGAACTTTTAACAAATGCAAAAGTGTTTTACGCTAAATAAAAAAAAATTCTATGTACAGAAATTTATATAACCTTTAAACGATTAATTTACTATGAAGATGTGCAAATCTAAGGTGTATCCATCTTAACCGATGCATCATCTGCTTAATATTATTAATTAACCAAGAGGGTGGAAGATAGATTTAGTAAAACAACCGCAAACTTCGTTCGCCCACGCAGCCGAATGGTTACTTTGTGCAACTAAGGATTATAATTAGGTAGAATGCTCAAGAAGGTACATGGTCCATTACCATCTTGAAATTAAAACTTTGAACTATAAATTCGGTATTTTATTTATGTTCTTAGTTTGTTTCATTGTGTTCAAGCAAAATACATTTGTTAATGCAAACAAATGCAGCTAACCTACGATAGCATCTAAGAATTTACCGACAACCACAAATACTGACATAAATTTCAATTATAAGGGTGCTTATTACATTCATACGAACGCCGCGACATAGACTCCGTATAGTTGTTATTAAAGTGAAGTGATATGGTGTCTAGAACACAACAACGCTATTGTCTGTACGGCTTATAGGTGAACCGTGTTTTTAAGTTTAACAGTATTCGCGTCGTATTATGTACCTAGTGCAACGATGTTCACAAGATAGTTAACCGAGGAAACTAGGAATATAATAAAACTATGGTTCTATAAATCTAGCTTTATAGGACTAGGAAAATCGCACAAACACCCGCTTTAAAGAATTGTATCGATGTGTATATATACTGTTTGCTTATTTAACTGGGTTTATACTTGTTTCTGTAGATGTACTCGGTGTCCTAAACAGGTAAACTAACGCTATTATCCCAAAAATAGAGGCCGTACCTACGGGACGTCTTTACCAAGGAACACTCATTTACAAGTATAATTTGTATGTCACAATTTGATACAATTAGAAATTTCTGACTACTTCAGTTTAAACAATTTTGAAACAAGTATCCTATAGGATTTACCTAAACAAATAGACTTTTGTGTATTAAATGATATTAGGCACGGAATCTAAATGTTGTGATTGCTTTTGATTTAAATCAATTGTAACAAATTTGGTTATTAAGGCAAATATACTTTCAACATTTTTAATACAATTTAAAATAAGTTGTTGAAGTTGTCCTTGTATTATATAACTATTCTTTGTCAGTTATTTTCGTTTTTGTTCTCGCACTTTTCTATAATCTTTCACCGAATCGTTCATTAATTTCGTGCACTTTTGCATTTCGATTCTTTATATTTTAAAACTGTAAATGCATATAGCGTGTACAGAAAGTGTCTATATTTTAATTTTCTAACGTTGGAATTAATCGCAAACGATTTTTAAAGGTTTAAATAGGTTAATTTCCTGGCACACATCTGTATATGTACATTTGAATAACAACGATATTAACCTCTCTACTTCAAATAATATTTATTTTGTGCTTTAAAACTAAAAATGTTATTTTTTCTATATGAACAATTGTTTTCTAACATAAATATTTGACTAGATTATTGTATTCGGTCTAATAACGTACGACGTACTACCTTGCTGGTAAATCTATACACTAATCACTAACTTTTGGTTTTGTAGACAATTCTAAATGGTTATCTGCACAATATTCTTAACTTTGAGTTTCTGTGCCTCGTACTTAGCTTGCAATTTCGTCCAAATACATGGAATAATTCTAATTAAATATTTCGTGTTCCAAAAAGGATGTCACCTTTATTTATTTAGCAGTTCGAAAGTTTTTCTTTCCCACAAATTTAAACATTTATTGGTCACGTAAGCAAATCTTAATTCAAAATTTCGATAGCAAAAACAAATTGTTATTGATCATGAAGCACAGTTATTATCAGCTCACAAAAAAAACCACTTGGCTTTTTAAACAATTATCTTGCTGATAAAATTAAATTATTTGCTTTTATTAATTATTTCCTAATATAAAACTGTCTTTTCGGCAATGAAATTATTTAAATTAATATTATAACGTTCTGAGAACTTGAATGTTTCACCTATTAATTACAGGTATAATTATTTCAGACTTCTTACTAAATTTTGCTGCATAAATCTTCCACAACACTTTATATTTCAAAAACTTAAAACAGACCACTTTCAAAATTCCTTTTACTTTTTAAAACAGATAGTGTTATCATATCAACAAAAATAATGGACTACAAAAATTAACAGGTTCTAAATGAATTTTTGAACCCACAAAAACTAATATTCATTTAAGAAATCCTTTTAAACAAATAAAAAAAAATTAATTAATTTAATTATTAAAATTTTTAAAGATAATAAATAATGTGCTTAAATGTTGTTTGAATTATCAAATAACTCTACAGAAATTCGAACTATAATTACTCCTTATCTTTTTACTTAACAAATTATTCTTTGTTACAGAAAAAATCTAACCTTAATTATTTACAATTATTAAAATTTGCTATTTGTGTTGCCTATATTTAAGAAAACTGCCTTTTATACATGTTTACTCTATTCAAGAGTACAAAATCAGTAAGAAAATCAAACGTTTGAAAATATTTAAAACTGTTGCAGCCTCTTAGTGATAACAGGACCATCTTATTATATATATATGTATATATAAATACTACAAAATTTTTATATAACAATTTTACCGTTGTAGGTACATGAAGTTTAATAGTATGAATATTTTAACGAATAAATAATAATAATAAATTATTTATTCCGACAGCTAGATAAGTTATTAGTCAATTACAGGAATAGAATAAATACAAAATACAATAATTAAAATTTCTTATCACAAATATTTAAATAAATGTAATGTAAAACAAAATATAAACAAAGTAAATGTGAACCAAATATATCGCAGAACTTCAATACAACCCAATCAATATAGTACCAATATATGCACTTGTGAATATACTGAGGATATCAATGAAATAGTCAAAAGTTAACTGAAATAGGCCTAAAAATGTTTACTACTATAATTAAACAGCAACACTAAATAAAATTTATATAACTAAATAAATACGAAAACACCTCACTATATAAATATCATTGCTCTATATCATTGCATATTTTTATAATACAGCTAAGTAAATCACTAAATAATTCAAATTTATAAATTTTGGAGAAATTATTTATCTTTTAAAATGTGCCACTGGGTGAATATGTACCATATGTTTTAAAAAGTATTGTCCAGGGTCGACATCTAATATTAGGAACAAATCTACATTTATGTAATGACTGTTCACAATCAGTTTAATTATGAAGAACTTTATACATCAAATAATCGGATATCAATCTACGCGTAGTTTCTAATCTCAACATTTCGAAATTCTTGAGTTGTTCGTGATACAATATCTGATTTCTGTATTTGGGGGTATTCCATACTTTTTGTAATGAAGATGTAATAGAAAATATTTTTGAATGTGCTGAATGAAATCGATACCTGCATAGGAAATAAGTGAGTATTTAGCAGTACCTCATTCCCATTTTGGGCCAATATATGCTTATATAATATTATAGTAATCTTAATTGATAATGTGTTGCTGTTTCAAAGAATGCATCCCAATGTATATCGCTCTGTTTACGCAATATAGTTCTATTTTCAGTTTATTCAAAACTTCGTAGAATAAATAGTATATACAACGCGTAGAAGGAATTTCTTCCACTTGTTGTATAATATACTACTATGGAATGTTTTAGCTGCATTTACTATTAAAATGATAAGTATTGGCGGTTCACTTTCAAACCCTGTATTTCATAAATTATTACACCAAATTAGATAAGATTAAGTTTATTTTGATAACAGTTAAGTGATGTATAAGTGTGCTGCATTCTAAAATTTTCCAAAGTTGTATTCGCTGGTAAATGTAAAATATATTCAAAAAAGTGTGTTTTTCCTTGATATTTTTAAGAATGTCGAAATTCAAAAGTTAATTTAAGAAAAACCATTGATCAAAATCGACTTATACTTGGATATATAATTAAATGGATATTATTATATCGTTTTAGCAAATTAAAATGCTATCGGGTTATTAATAATGAAATTAAAATCAATAATTGCGAGCGACTTTATTTCGTTCATTTGAAGAGGTATTCAAAATATTCCTTCTACTCGTTAACAGGTAGAGAAATTAACACGTAAGAAGAAAAGATATACTTAAAAAAATTGTGATGACCTGTAGAGATAAAGAAGTTTATGCGAAGGAGTGCCCGGGAAACGTTCCGCGAGAGGAAGGCGGGAGCGTAAACCAAAGCGACACTGTGGGCGGATAATGTGTTTCAATGATTCAGAGACTGCTATTTCTCAGAAGCGGTACAGTAATAGAATTGTTAAGAAACTCTACCTGCATGTAATTATTTATTTCTAACTATTTATACATACAAGATATAACAAAAATTTATTTATAACATATGTATACGTTTTTACAATTTATAGTAAAGCGTTTTAAAAACTACAGTAAAAAGTACAATACTTCGGTTCGATTTTTTAGCAAGACTGTGATAAAACAATAAGTATTATTTATATTTAATTGTAACATTGTGAGTCCGTAGCCCAATCCACGGAAGGTTAATAAATAATAAGTGTTATATTCCGATAGCAGTTATATACAAATATTTTCTTTATCTTCATTGATTTCAGTGTCAGTACTTTCACCATCTCCCTCATCAGTATCATCTACATCTTTCCCATTAATGATTATTGGATCTATAGAGATGTCAATGATATTTTCCTTCACCCTGTACTTTTCTTCAATTTCCATAGCATGACTAACACAATTAGCCCAAACCCCTTTTGGTACATCTTTCATGGTCGATCGACAAAGTTCCAAAACATCTATTATTTTAAAAGTTGTGTTCTACTTCGCTACCTTATTTTTAACATATACCCTAACCAATTCTATTAGATTAAATTCACAGTGGGCACTGGAAGCCGCATAAGCTTCACATTATTCTCTTGCATATCTTGGACAATTTTAGCCAATAAATATTTTTTCGGGAAACTGTATGTGCGGATAGTTCCATCAGTACAGGTCTCGTTAACTTGTTAAAATTAATAATTCTTTCGGGCAAAGGTACTTTTCTGTTTATTAACCCTTCTATTATGCTTACTTTCCTCCATGATGTTGTAGGATTTCGGAAGACGGGATCTAGCATTGTATGATAAGGAGCTTGATCAAAAACAATTACTGATTAGTTAGTAAATGCCTGAACCATTCTTCATAGTGCTGTTTATTCATTTCATCATGGTAATCTTCTGACCCTCTTTCACCAACGAAGCATTTCAAACAACCTGGTAAAAATCAATTTTAATTACCGATATCTAAAACAATAACTCTTTGTCCTGCCCAAGATTGACGTTTGATTCCACCTTTGTACCCAGTAACTTGTTGAATGGCTCCCCTGCAATTATCAAAGCTATCACTAACTTCTGGTGTAACAATTGCTACCAAACCAAATATTTTAGAGTGATTTGCGTCACACCATGCTTCGTCAGTATAAAATATATTCCTACATGCGTTTCTGTATCCTTTGATAGTGGATAAGTAATCCGCTCGTTGAGCAGCTATACTATTCTTCTCCATAAGTATCGGTTTACTTTCTAGTTTTTATAGATAAAGTTCAGTTCTTTTACCCATTTGTTTAGCGTAGAAATACAAACTCTAGGAAAGTCAGGATTATCGTCTTTCATCCTTTGATTCAATTCCCTTATGGTTGGCAATTGTTTTCCCATATAAAAAAATCTGGTGTGAGACAACAAACGATTTTCTCTTACACATTTTAAATTTAATTTGAATTTATTTACGTAAGTGACTTTCCTATACACCGAAATTGTAAACTCTAAAATTAATTTAAAAGCA
>JAHWXV010386319.1:0-12067 GCA_024586415.1 Phrixothrix hirtus | reverse complement strand
TTGAAGTAATGCGTTTTAATCTACAACTAGTTCAAATCAGACTATTATAAATGAATGTAACGATTATAACAGAAAAATTTCTCAAATAAAACGGCATCTCAATTTGGGTTATCTACCTAACTAGTAATAAGACAGTTAATATCGTTTTAAAATTGATTATTTATAAAAATATTCAATTAATAGCATTTTATCCGTTCAATAAAGTAAATATGAGGGTTCCATAGTATTTACTGCCTCTGTCATATAAAACAACATTATTTATCTACATAGTCATCGTGCACTTGAAGACACTTATCCCACCTATTCTAACATAGAATTTCCTTTTTCAAAAAACTCGAGATTTTGATTGCAGAAGTTTTCTTGAACTGCTGTCATTACGCCATCGTTGCTTTCAAATTTGGTTCTTCGAGTGCTTTCTTTTAGACTTGGAAATAAAGAAAAATCGCTAGGCGTTAGATTGGGTGAATATGATAGATGAGTCATGAGTCCAAAAGCAGCATCGTGAATTGAGTTCAAAGCAATAAGATTTATATGCGTTGGAGCATTGCCCTGATGAAAGAGAATTCTTCTTCTCTATTTCCTAATGCAATTACGAAATTTATCGATTCATCTGGCATAATATCGGCCTGAGATTGTGTGGCCACGTTCCAGGTTCCAGGTAATCAATTATAGTATTCCTTCGACATCCTGAGTGCACACCGTTTGCAGCCGTTCAGCACCTTCGCAAGTTGTTCTACCAAATCGAAATTCCCGAGATCAATTCTGCCCTACCTGATATGAAGAAACTTTATTCCCAAGTAGGCTAATCCTAGGTTCATGAATTTCGTTTGGTGTTAAACCCTCCTTTTGCAGCTCATTTTGCTCCATTTCGACGTACCGTCACAAAACTTCTATTTTTACTTAATATAAATTGTTAATAAATAAAACTACTAAAACCAAAATTGACATCGTTTGACAAGTAAACAATGACTACGTTATGTTATGGAAACTTGATTTCAACGCCTGTTATGTTAAGTACAATAAATACTATAAAATTCTCGTAGCCATTCCTTTATAGCATAAATTCACCTATGTGAACCTGGCACTCGACTTAAAAAAAATTATCATTCAAAAATCGCATTCGATTACACTGCGTTTGTACCGTACTTGTTTTCGTTTGTACTCCAATAGGTTGAAGCTTGCGAGGGGTTAAAAATCGCTAGCACCCTAGGTTAGATATAGCAATGATTCACATGGCAATCGATTCCGCATCGTTTGTACCGGTTTGAGCCACTGTACATTTCGTTTGTATCCCTAACGGTGCGTATGTACCGAATTTTGAAATTCGGGGTAACTGTAACTTTGGCATTAATAAATATATTCCAAATCTGAAAGCGGGTGCTGTTTTTTATTTACTCGTAGAGGTTTCTACCGCTTTTTATTTCGTTTGTACCCCTAAGGGTGCGTTTGTACCGTTTATGAAAATCGGGGATAATTCTGCCTTTGTTGATTTTGGAGATATTCGAAATTTAAAAACGGGTGCTGTTTCCTATTCACCTGTAGATGTTTTTATCACTGTTCATTTCGTTTGTATCCCTAAGGGTGCGTATGTACCGAATTTTGAAAATCGGAGTAACACTAATTTTGCCATTTTTAGAGTTATTCGAAATTTAACAGCGGGTGCTATTTCGTATTCGCTTGTAGAGGTTTGTACCGCTTTTCTTTTCGTTTGTACCCCTAAGGGTGCGTTTGTACCGTTTATGAAAATCGGGGGTAACTGTAACTTTGGCATTAATAAATATATTCGAAATCTGAAAGCGGGTGCTGTTTCCTATTCACTTGTAGAGGTTTGTACCTTGTACCTGTACGGGTGCATTTGTACTGTTTATGAAAATCGGGGGTAACTCTGCCTTGTTGAATTTGGAGATGTCCGAAATTTAAAAACGGGTGATGTTTCCTATTCACCTGTAGATGTTTGTACTACTTTTCATTGCGTTTGTATCCCTAAGGATGTGTATGTACCGATTTTTGAAAATCGAGGGTAACTCTAACTTTATTGATTTTGGAGATATTCAAAATTTAAAAACACCAATGTAGTTAACCGCATCAGACGCATTTTAATACAGTAGTTAAACAGAATCTTTGCGAGTTTACAGTTACACCCGATTTTCGTAAACGGTACAAACGCTCCCTTGGGGCATAAATGAAATGAAAAGTGGTACAAACCTCTACAGGTGAATAGGAAATATCATCCGTTTTTAAATTTCAAATAGATCTAAAATTAAGAAAGTTACAGTTATCCCCAACTTTCATAAATGGTACAAACACACCCTTAGGGATACAAACGAAATAAAAAGCAGTACAAACATCTACAAGTGAATAGGAACAGCACCCGCTATCAGATTTCGAATACATTTATTAATACCAAAATTATAGTTACCTCTGATTTTCAAGAATCGGTACAAACGCATCACCAGGGTTGCAATCGAAATAAAAAGCGGTACAAACCTCTAGGTGAATAGGAAACAGCGCCCACTTTTAAATTTCGAGTACCTCAAACTCAACAAAGTTAGAGTTACCCTCGATTTTCATAAATGGTACAAACGCACCCTTACGGGTATAAACGAAATGAAAAGCGGTACAAACCTCTAAAAGTGAATAGGGAATTAGCAGCCGCTGTTAAATTTCGAATAACTCTAAGAATGGCAAAATTAGTGTTACCCCCGATTTTCAAAATTCGGTACATACATACCCTGTGGGATACAAACGAAATAAGCAGCGGTACAAACCGGTACAAACGATGCTGAATCGAATGCCGTTTAAATAATCGGTATGTCTTAACCTGGGGTGCTTGCGATTTTTCAACTCCTCGTAACCTTCAATCCCTTGGGGTACAAACGAAAACAAATACGGTACAAATGGGTGCAAGCACAGGGTAACCGAATGCGATTTTGAAAAGTTAATTTTTTATAAGTCGGGTGCCAGGTTCACATAGAGGTCATAAATTCGTACAAAACAATTTGATTTGTTTCCCTTCAGCAAGAATAAACTATTTCAAATATTCAAAAAAAGAAAACAACTAATTAAACTGTCAATAAACGCACATGGATGACTCTTGATTCAGTTATCGCATAAATATCAAAATGTCCGATAGATCACAAACGCTATAAGGTGTTCAATAATGTTTCGCTTTTCATAAACAATGGATGCTTGTTTATCTATGATTAAAAATCTCGTAATATATGCACTATATCAAACAATTAACGTTTACCAAAAAATTATTTTCGCTATATCGCTGACTCAGGTACTTTATTTATTTCAAACTATTGTATTTAAGTAAATATTACTAATCATACTCATTTGTAAATTAAATGTTGCATGCTTATTATTCAAAACGCTTGTTTTATATAAGGATAATTAACAATAGTCAATTATTGCCATTAAACTTCCAAGAATTTGGATAAGGCCAGTGAACTGATAATTCCCCACGTACATATTATTTGTGTGGTAACTTTGCATATAACTGCAAGTGATAGTTTTTAAAATTTAACAAACTCTTTAATTTCAACTCTGGTGCTTATTATTCAAACCAATTAATTACGAAGTTGCGTAATTAATTATCGCTAATCGTTCTAAATTATTAAAAATTCAATCTCGCTCCTGTTTACTGCATTAGTAAATATTTCAGATGCTTTGTCCATCATCAGCTGCATAGTAGTGAGATCAATTTACTCTTAATTGACATGCAATTGGGAAATTAATTACCTAATTTACCATCACTATTCATTAATTTTTTTAAAGATTATAAAATGTCACAACCCCTCTATAATTCATGGTATTCGGTTCGTGTTTTTTCTATAAATGTCTTCAGGCATTGTAGTAAATTATCATAAATAATCTTGGCATTCTTTTAATTAAACTACGCCAAATCTATTATTAAATAATTTCAAATGCAAATAAAATATCGCAATTTAATTATTTTTATCTACGTTAGTTCTAAAACTACTTTCTACAAACCTTAACGTAAAGCTAATAATTTTTCATATTAAATTTATAAAACCATCAAGTTATTTGTCTTTAATGTACCAGCTAAAAACTTATAAATTTGAATTTTGTAGCGAAATAATTTGATTACGTGGTTAAAAGCGCTACAGTAAAAATATACCTTCCTTTATAAAATAAAATTTGAGTATGGCTAGTAAGACTTTTAGTAAAATTATTTTTAAATAAAAATAATCTTATTTGATGTAAACGTTATTGGAAAATGAATTATGTTTGATCTACTGTGTTGATACAGTCCACTATAGTTTCAAGGAAGTTTTACCCTGTCGTGGTCTTTAAATGTATCTAATTAAGTTAATATTTATGTATATAAGGTGTACATGAAATAAGCAACACTACGTTAACAGCATATACTTCTTGGCACATACGAGATAAAACAGTTTTGTGAAATATTTGCAATTAAAGTTTTGAAAATAATTTTGTATTTTAAGCCAAGCACCGTCTCCGATAATCTTATGGTACTTACAAAACAAATTTATTTATTAGTATAGGCGAGAAAAGGCTAGGAGCTTTCGCTACGTAGAAATTCACCTTGAATTTTCTAAACAGTAAATTGTATAACAGAAATAAAGGCCAACGACGTTTATTTAAATAATGAACAAGTTAAAGTAAATTAGAGAAAAGTCTTCTCTTCCCAAAAAAATAATAAATGGTTTGAAATTAAAGAAAGTAAATATGAGTACCACAATTACATTTTTGTATTGACAATTAATTGATATGAAGTTACTTACAAAAGTAAAGCAGCAGTTGTTTTCAACAGCACTGTTGGAAGCGCTAGCAATCTGAAACAGACATTATCATGCACGATACTGTGATTTCGCTGAAAAGTACTAAATAAATAATTAAACAAAAGATTCTTCAGCTGTCTGCCCCAAAACTTTGATTTTCCATAACTAAGATGACCATCGTCAGCAAGAAAACGCCTGACACGAACATTGGATATGTTGCAAAAACTCGAGGGTGACAGTCGGCACACGAAATACTTAAAATTGTGGTATCTAAAGCTGGCTTCGCCGGCAGCTGACTGCTTAAGCCTCTACGTAATTTAAAGTTGGCTTTGGGTCGACGCGTGGTAAATCATCGACTACCATTAGGCAGCAAAATCTAATAAATAGCATAATTAATTATGCTTACGCATAAAATACTAAAACTTGTGCGAACTTTCGTTCCAAAAAACTAAACCAAAGGAAACAACTCTTATTGAGCGATACCCGTCGAGGCACGCTGTACAACTTAACTTACGCACCGTCGAGATCCCTTTCTCGTCTCTGCGTGAATACTCGCTTCCCTCTCTTAAACTCGTTTTTCGATCCAAAAGGCCCCGAAAACTTATCGCTAAATTTAAATCACAAAAATGTTGAATAATAAATTGCATGAAATATAGAGGAAGTATTATACAGACTGTACAGAAACAACTAAATTCACCCACACATACTTTGATTAAAATTAAAATGTACAGTGCAGTGCGGAAGGAATGTTACAATTTTTAAATGGCAGTAACCATTTGAAAACTAACTAAATTAAGCTGTGATTCATATATTTATATCAAAACTAGACTTTTAAAATATTCTTTAAAAGTCGAGATTTTATGATTCATTTAAGCTGAATGCATGACTCACCACGGAAGTTTCCATTGGGTGACTCATAACAACCGTCATTGTTAATCTTCTTCCATTACTAAAGAATTTTAACCAACACTTTGAATTAATTGTCATATACTATTAATTATAGTTAAGGCTTATTTTATGTTAATAGTAAATCGTTTACGACAAAATGTGTTAAGATGAAATTAATAAGTCAATCGTAGGTTATCCCTGGACATACTAATTGTGGCCTTCGTTTAAGATCGTTTCATTTAAAGCTAAATAATTTTCAATGTATTCCATTTCAACATTTTTACATTCACTTTATTTGTTTAAAATATTACTTTCTAATGCTATTTTTAATAATTAAAAAGTGATTTTAAAGAGATTGTGTTAGGATTTCCTAACATATAAGTTGAACTACTCAAATACGCGAGTTAAGCCAGCCGTCAAAGCATATTTCTAATTTTAAATACGACAGGTTAAACTTTGTACATGACAATTAGTTTCAGATCTATTACAGGTGTGTTTGATTGGGTGAGCCGTGTGTTAAGTATTGCGCCTTACAATTTTTTCACAATGCATAACGAATTGGTATCCGCATTGTGCATTGAGATTTTAAAAAAGACCCTTCCTGGAAGCTATTAAAGTGGGGTAGGCACATGAGATATTAAAAATGTTATATTAGTCTAAATAAAATAAAGAAGAAGATTCCTCCTAAACGGCACAAATTTTAAAAATTAATTCGGCACAAGTGAAAAGCCTGTAATAAACTGTAATATGAACAATTCTGAGGCTTCTCACCAACAAAATTTTTATTAACTTAACAGGTAAAATATAAAAGTTTGCATTTTCAATCAGCGTACACAGCACGTTTGTTGTAAAAACTGCTAATATAATATCAGATGGCGTAAAAAGTAGGCTCTGACTTGGGTTGTTAGTAACGGCAACGCTATTTAAAAAAACGCGAGGGAAAAAATTTAAACCTTAAAATTTATGACTAATCAGTTATATCAACTAAATGGTCACCTGTGCATATCATGCAATCGTGGACTTTTTAACACATTTTTCATAGTTTTCTCGGTATAACGAAAAAGTTTTGCTTTATATTGGCTTTCAGAGCTTTTTATGTCGCTGGTCTTCAATACATTAAATAGCCCACCATAATAAGTTTCCAGGTTCAAATCAATATTCGTCCTTTCACATCAATTCTCATTTGTTTTTCTGGCGGTAAGTGTTTAATAGGGTTGTTCCTACGCTTTAGATCATTTTTTTAAACATGTTTCCGTTGCCCGCATTTCTCATGTCGTGATTTCCGTCAGGTTGGCCTTTGTATCCCAAATATTCTCAAAACTATATCGTACAGGCTCTTAAAGCCATCCTGGGATTCGCTAGTGTGATTCTTCGATGCTTGTTTGGCCATTATGAATTTCAATGCTTGAGTAAATCGGGTGACCTGCATGGACTGGGAAACATTTCGTTGAGAATAATATCTGTATCTTATGGTGTATGTGCTGTTGCATCTGCTGCAATCGCTGCAATGCCAAATGTTGTCGCAACATAATCCGGTATCATATTCCATTCATAATGACTGTATGGTTTAGGCCAGCCTCGAAACGATACCGACCTATCTATCACAACACACCATGTAGTGACTGTTCATATAGCGAAGTTTCCTAAATAAGATTTGAATTTTAACTGTCCCGGTAGCGATTGTTTTGTTTGTTTACTGTACCATAATTACTGTATGACCGACGAATAATTTCCAATTTTCTGTTGACACTTCGATGTGTTTCCATTCTTTTGTACACTCTTAATATTCTCTCTTGAACGGACACTGCAAGACTTTCCTGAATGTATATAGTCTCTTACCGTTCCATGTTGCTCAAATTGAAAAACCATCTCCTCTAGTGCTTTTGGATTTAGAGTCGTTCACCGACCGTACTTTCAAAAGATCTTGCAGAACAGCTCGGAGTTGACCAAGCAATAATTTTAAGTCGACGTAATAAAACGGAAAAGATTCGAAAGTTCAGTTGTCGCAATAGTCTTATCTGCCGGTTGAGTACGTGTGTTTCATTATTTTGCAAACAGTGCAAAAAAGATTTTTCGAGGAACACTGTTACGAGGCGGGGGGTGACGAACATATTGTGTATGATAATCCTCAACGCAAATATTCGTGGATGAGCTTTAGGCAGCCGTCTGTATCAGTGGCGAAATCAAATATTCACAGCTAACAGAGCATTTTGTGTATTTAGTGGGTTGCAAAAGATATACTTTATTACGAGTCAAAATTGAAGAGAAAAGATCTTTTACTAGTAGTTGGAAATATCGTTTGGCTACCCGACAACGCTAGGCTGCACATTACTCAAGACCATTAAACAAACTACTTTTCATTTGGGCTGGGAAATTTTCCACACGCCGCCTATTATCGGATCATTGCCTTCTCCCTTAAAATAGAACAGCGCTTTCGAGATGTGGCAGAAATATGAAATAATTTAATGGATAGTTTCTTCCAAGCTAAAGAATTCGACAGTTGCCCGAAAAGTGTTATTATATGATAAACAGAGATATCCAAAAAGCGCTAAACAGGTATATGCAGCAGCTCTACGATAGACTTGATAGCTTTTTCACGTTATTGTTCAATTTGAACTTGCTTGGTTTTCTCAGAATGCTTTAAGCTTCAGTAGTGGACTGTAAAAGTTATGTAAATGATGTAAAGTTTGCGCAGATTCTGTATTCCGTGCTTACAGCGAGAGGAAGGAGGTACTTGAAAACGATTCTATTGCACATCCCACTAGAAGCCATTGTATTTGTTTTTCTTTAAGACACTTGGGCTGCAATTGATCTTTTGAATTTATTCTAGACCTTGCACAGTTGCAATCGATTTCAAAATTATTTCTTTAATGTTTTTAGTTTTTTAAATACAGACATTTATTTATAAAGTAGATATTCTTTTCGGATTTATTAATTATAAATCATCCTTAAACCAAAATCCTGTTAAGACACCAATTGATTTTTCCCCGGTACGAATATATTGAAATCAAATGGATGCTGCATATTTATAAGGTTTTTCTTGTAAAATTTTATTTATTCGGTATTCAGTAAGCATAAAATAACAATTTGTTTGAGAACAAAAGAAAATTGTTAGAAATAAATGATTTAATAAGTGATTGCCTGGAGTATGTTTTTTATGGAAATTGCTGCCTAAAGGAGTTGGACGCGTTAAAAGGCTTCATTTATATGGAAATCTATTTAAAGTAAAATCTTTAACTTACAATTTAAAAGTTATTGAAAGTTGTGTAGAAACTTAAGTTATGGCATGAACTTATACGAATGCAATTATTGTCATATTGCTTTAGATCAGAGTTGGCCTATAGTAGCGTAAATCCCGGACAGGTAAAGGAAAAGCGCTTCTATTTATATCTCATTTAAGGAGGCATCGCCCGAGGTTACGTCACGATTAGTAAGGATACTTATTGTTAGATATATACTGTAGTTAAAAACGGCATATAGAGAAATACTTTAATATAAAGAATTGTTTTCATTAAGATTTTTCAATTTCTTTAAATGTTATCCGTAACACTTGGAGGTTCTAATAACCTAAAAAAAAAATCCGATTAAAATTAAGAGTTACTTCTTTAAGAAATGCGGATTTTGGGCCTCCATTATAAAGTACAGCTTTATATGCTATTTATATATTTTTCTTTTAATTGGAAGTCAAAGACAAATCACAATTTAAGACAAGAGGGGCGTGCTTTGTTTGCCTAGACAGAGTGTCCCAAAAATAATTAACACCGCGAAACCTGTGGGGTATAGCCTATAAAACAAAATTTGCTTATGAATTTTTTTTCAAAAACGTATAGTTTTCGAGATATTAACAGTTATAATATTAAATCCAACCTTGGCGTGCGTGCCGCCGTACCGGATAGTAAATCCTTGCCTTTGATGTATTACTCATCGGTATATATTGAAGTACGGAACATATTTATTCCAGACGATAAAGTGAAAAGCAGTTACCTGACATTTTAAAACAATACTTCTTAATCTCCGGTACACGAATCTAGTAAGCGAAAAATTTTAAAAATTAGTTTTGCAAAGCAAAATAAATAAATAATGTATTTTCCAGTCGTTCTTTTTGTTAATAATAGTAATTTTTAGGGAATAATGTTGTTACTGGTCCGGGTAAAAAGAATTGGATACTTTGTTTTAAAAATTCTCCGTTGAATACGTTACAAATTTTAAAAAATAATTAATTGAATTAATTTTGTGTCGGACATTAAGATAAAGCAATTTAGAATCTTGTGTTTTTAACAAATCACTTTCGTAGAAAACAATGAATATGTTTAAAAATCAAATCTTAAAGTGTAACGACCGACTTAAAATTGTTTTGTTATTTTAAAGAAAGTAAACAAAGCCAAAGAACTTTTATAGGTCAAATTATTGCAAGCACGTCCTAAAAAAATATTAGCGCTATTCAAAGTAGTATTAAATTACAGTAGTACATTTTTACTGTTGTTTAATTTATAATCCGTTTATTTAGTATACAGAATTATATCATTTAAATTTTCAAAATTTAAAAATCGTTTTTGAACAAAATTTGTAAGATAATTGTGCCCTACAGGTCATAAAAGTATCCACAGTTTATGTGTTGTATGTATGTACAAGGCACTAAATAAAATTATTTTCTAGAAAATTAATAGGAATTATTAACTGAACAACACAATTACGGCACATCGATTTATAACACATTTTCTTAACTTTTATTTACAAAATTGTTTATTTCATAATAAACAGAATTTTTAGAAATGGAATGGCAATTTAAAAGTTTCACATTATAGTTTCTATTTTTACAGCAATTTTTATTTAAAAAAAACGATTATACTAAAACATGTTCTAGAAGGCTAGAATCAGATCTTTCAAAAGCAATATCCAATTCTATTAAATGCTGATTTGAGTACAAAGACAATCCTCTAAACATGAAATAAGATAAATATAATGCTATTGAAATAATAATGTAATAATAATATAATCCACTTTAGATGTGTACGTCAATTACACATGTGCATTGCTTATTTATTAATTATAATAAACAGAGGTTTTAACTTGCATAACATTATAAAAAATTATTCACTGAACTTGACTTTCATTGATTATAATAGCATTTAAAACTTTGAAATAAGGAAAAGAAGCAAACTATTGCAAACACGTGCGCTTAAATACGTTTAATTACTAAAATGAACAATTTTCAGCAGGAACAAAAATACTGTAAACAGACAAGTAATTTAATTAGCTTTTAAAGAGTTGGCGTATTCAGTAAAAACAAAACGACATTTAGTTGCTAAACTTTCTTTCGTTTCTAATTAGTAAACTGCAGTGAATATTTATTTATTTATGTACGGCAACTTTCTTTCTACACCACCTACAGGGTGTCCTAAAGCGGTATTGTAAATATCAGAAATGATTTTTGTTTAAATAATTCTCTGCTATACAGGATTTTAAAGTTTCCGGTTAAAAAGATGCATTAGAAGTTTGAATTAAATTAAATCAGGGATAATTTCATATAAGAAGTAGACAATAACGTCATAATTGTCACATTCTTAAATATTTCTTCCATTTATCCAAAATTGCAGCGATCTTCTGATAAATATCACAACCCTGAACTTTCTGCATTTTGTAGTTGACAGAAGGATCGTTACAACTCTTTAATAATTTTTAAAAAGTGTACAAAAGTACTACCTTATTGTGCAGTTTTTGTGTAATCGTCTCTAAATATGCTATGGAACACATATTTTCTAGAATAACTTTGCTACTCGCAATAGTGAGTAACGCTTTTAAATTAAATAATTAAAAATAAATAATTAATTAATAATAAATACAAAACATAACCTACAAAAATTAAATTTCCATCTTTTAGTTATGACTCGTGCATATCAGTTATTTTAATGTTCTACGTTTTAGTTGTACTAACAATATTAATTTTTTTTCTAACCTATAAAAGAGGTAAAGAGTGAATTACGCGCGGAACTCGTAAAGTTTTTTTTATTAAACTTTAGTGGAAATCTACCGATATTCTTCAAATGCCCTGTAGTCACTGTATAGGAATGGATCAAACGTTTCCAGGATGGAAGGCAATTATACCAATGGAAAGTGAGCATCTTCGATTATTGTTGTAGTAATACCCACACGTTTGCACAGCTCATATTGTTTGACTCAAATAATTGTAGCTAATCATAAGTTTCCAAGAACGTTACGCCCAGAACGCGCAGACAAGTGTCTTAACAATTATCTGTTCTTTTTAAACCGATTTTATACATGTTTGATGATTTTTTGAGACAGGGTCTACCTGTATGACCCGGAAGAGAAAATATAATCAAAGTAGTAGACAACGATATATATATATATATATATATATATATATATATATATATATATATATATAATAA
>JAHWXV010386300.1:0-13151 GCA_024586415.1 Phrixothrix hirtus | reverse complement strand
TTGTTGAACGGTTAGCACCATTTTTTAAATAAAACTTTAAAATTAAACTTCTTTAACACTTCAACAATAAATTAATTTGACAGATGTCAAAAGTAGTTCTGATGACAAATATGAAAATGGAAATGTCTGTATGAATTAAGCAAAGATACATCATTTTGTTTCCATAGGTCCCTTAATTAAAAAACTTTTTATACACACGTTATTATTTTTATGCAAAAATAAGCAAAAAATAAAAAATGTATTAGAAGCGGTAGATTTGACCTTACCTTTTATTACCTTTTTGGTTTGAAATTAATAAATTATCGTGTTTTCATGAAATTTATTTTTTGTTAGACATCTACATACGTATGTCTCCACACTATTACTCTGTAATTTAATCACTTTTACGTAAATTCACGTATCCATTAAGCGTTTGTTTTGATAATTGGTTTAGTTTTAATCAAATTAATGGAATTTTTGCATGCGATATATAAATAGGTTTTAAATAGCCATACATCATACACCCTATTTGGATTAGGGCGTGGCTTATTGTTAGTATACTTCTTCATTACATCGTAACTGGATTATTTTTGTTTGTGTTTTTAAAACTGTCCAACTGATACCTCATTGCAAAACGAATGTGGTTTATTGTAAATTTTTGAAAAATACTGATTTGGTTGCGCTAATTATGTTTCAACTACCAGATTTCACATAGAACCAATATCAAATTATTTAATAGAGATCATTGCTAATAGGTAAACACCTGCCTTCATTTCAAAAGTTATTTTTTAAATTGAAATCGTATTAGAAAGGGTGCATTTTCCAACATTTTAACTGTAAAAAATTACTCTAAACATTTCCTGGACGTTTATTCGTTACACCTATTACATTCATATAAAGTTACATATAGAATATTCAGTTAAACATGAGAAAGTGAACAATCTTCTACAACTCGAAGCTAAAAATTTACGCTTAGGTAGAAGCAGTGTTCACTCTTTCGTGTTTTACAATACATCAACACATTGATTATAGTTTTTTTGGCGTGTAGGTTTTATATTACAATTAACGTGAGCAACATCTATTTAAATACAACAACAATAAAATATGGTCCATTCAAGAAAATATACAACATATAAAACTCTAACGTTTCTATCGTGTTATTTACATATTTTACGCATGTTTTTATTATTTGCATCTTAACAATATATAGACGCAGCTTAAAACTAGTAGAATTCCTTTTAAGTCTTATAGCAATATTTATATATAAAACTGTATATATCCCTGTTTTCGTTTAGTTTCTTTTACAAAACCTAATATTTCAGAAAATAAGGAAATATAAAAGCATACCCGTTTTATAATATATACTAAATATCATTTGGCAATTCTGAGTGTCCATAAGAACATCCGAGGGTTCAGTTCTTATTTATACAGATAAGCTAACGGGGCAACAACTGCGAAGTCATGAGCACACGTTAATTACCGAATGTTAATATAAAATAAAATCATTACATTACGTGATTTGATCAGTATAAAATTAAGTTGAATACCGCCGAGATGGTAGGAGGTATAGACTGATACTTATTATTGTCAGTTTCCATAAACGTTGTGATTTAGCGTGCCAAAAATCTTTGTGTTTCGTGTTTTGAACTCTGTGCGATTGCCAAAATGAATGCAAAATTTCAGCAGCGTGGGGAAAACATCATCTGAGACTCTAGAAGTGTTTCACCAGGTGTTGGATGACGAAACCACAATCGAACCTAATGCTATAAGTAGTATTCATATTTTAAAAATAGCAGAATGTCATTTGGTGGGGATGATAAGCCGAGAAGTCTTATATCAATACCACTGCCGAAGACATCACTGAAATTCATAAGTTGTTTGGGATAGTTTAATCAATTTTAACAGACATTTTGGATACCGCATTGTTACCAAATTTGTTCCCTGGTCACTGTCCAACTGCGTCAACAGGTCAAAAACGCCTCTAACTTCATTTCCAAGATAATCGCACGTGATGATACTTAGGTTTATGGCTATGAATCTGGCACAAAGCAACAGCCGTCGTAGTGAAAATGTCTAAACTTGTTATGTCCCAAGAAGGTAACAATATAAATTTTCGCAGTTTTCTTTGATGAAATGAACCTCGAGTTTGTTCCCCCTCGATAGACCATTAATTCTGATTTCTTTTACAATATCTTAAGGCGTTTAAGAAAGGACCTGAATAAAGGAAGGTCAGAACTTTGGCACACTCAGTATTGACTTCTTCGCCGTTACTATGCACCAGCGTATCCATTAAAACTCCACGGTCATTCCACACTCTCCCTAGTCACTAGAGTTAGCTCTAAGTGACTTTTTATTCTCAAAGTTACAGTTGAAACTTAAGGTGGTTGTCCAATTTAACACACAAGACTTTGCAGCATGGAATTAATGTAGGAGAAAACTAATAAAGCCAGTACAGGTTTATATTTTCCTCGTGTCTGTTGTTCGTTGAAAGTTGAATAAAAATATATTAGTAGAAAATAATTTTAAATTTAGTAACGCAGCATTATATAAAACACCTCCTAATCGCAATCATTACTTGTGTTAAAATATCTTGTCTTTAGTCATTCATGCGACGCTCAACTATCAACTTGTTTTTTTTTTCTGTTTGCCAAACTAAGATGGTGTAGTTAACACTACAGCAATATTTTGAGAGTGGGTTCAATCTTTGAGTCATCAGATTTAATTTAGGTTTTGCCTCTACCTATCCTTATTTTTTCGTGACCAAGCAGTGTCTTAGTTAAGCTTATAGCGGCTGACCGCCGAAAAGGGGTTCTTTTTCGTAATTCCACCCTCACATGACTTGGTCTATTAGTGGAATTACTGTACTTGGAATTTTGCTGTGTTCTAAGGTAATAGTTATACAATATTGAATTTTTGACATTGCAATAACTTCTGTCTTATATACTTAAGATTCCAGAGAAAATTGTTTTGTAAAAGTATCGTTAAATCAATTTGCAAAATTCTGCATTCTCCTTCAAACGATTATGCATATTTCCGAGTAGCACCTGAATAAGTAGCCCGTAGCGCTATTAACAAAAATTTTTAAAATAGATTATTGAAGCATAAAATCTATTAAAATGAAAAAAGTTGCACATCATGCACAATAAAGTTTCCTCTTATTTTATTGTCAAAATTAGGAAAATGCGTTTTGCTTGGACGTAAGAACATTGAAGATAGAAACACAATGCAAGGGTCTCGATGTTCTATCGAAGTGTATATGTCAGAAATAATACATGTTATGAAGGTCAAACTGCTTTAATCATTGGTTGAAATTCTCTTTCAAAAAGGACCGTGGAAAGGACAATTCACGCTTATTCTGGTATAAATAAGGAAAGCTCAAAGATGGAACCTCCTAGCGGTTAAGAAACAGGGTTTTTGTCTCAACAACGAAAGGAAAGAGATGGACTGGCACTTTAAGGTCAAAGTATTGCCATCTACAAAGAAGATCATGAGCATGAGCTTTTGAGAGTTTGCTGATTAGAATAAAATACCGTTTCAGTGGTAATTATTGTATAACACGGAACAAGTCCCGCAAATTCTCTTGGCGATTAAAACTGACTTGCTACTTTAACGAAAGGAAAGATCGATTGGTGTTTTCAGGCCGAACGTTCCTCTCAAAAAACAGGGTGCCGCTGTCTATAACAAAGAACGCAAGCATGATATTTTAGCAGTCTACTGGCAAGAGAAGCTGCTACACAACACTTCACATCTGTTTTGTGAAAATATTGGGGCGAAGCCACGTGGGAAGCTTAGTGTATGGTTAAGTGATTTCGAATGTCACAGTGAAGGATTGCGGTTTTTCAGAATTAACTAGCCGTGTTACACCCAGATTTGACCTCTAGCGGCTATTAGGCATTCTCGGATGTAAAACCCGACCTTCGGAAGAAATGCTTGAATTCGAATTAAGATGTGCAGGTGGCCAGGCAAAATTTTGAAATATAACTTGGACTATACTGAAAGATAATAAATATTTTATTTTTATTGCACCTAGAACCATCTAAGGTCAGATAAATCTGTAACGTACCTTGTATATCTAAATTTGCAATCATTTCATTTCTTCAACACAAAATTTGCGATTTGCTTAAACAAATTTTTAATGTTTAAGTGGAGTGAATCCTGTAAAGTTAAATAACTCCTGATGTTGAACGATTGATCGAGTTGAACGGTTTTTTCCAGAACTTTAATTTACATGGGATCAACCTGCAAATCTTGAACACTTCCACACCTAGTACACTGAAGATGTAATCCAGATCTGACTTATATAAAATCCAGTTATTTCCATTGTTTATCTTGCACACCTATTTTTATAGCTATCGTTCGGATTGAACAAATGTATTTAGTAAGAAGGTGAGATTATTGCTATAAAAAGTTAATGTATATTTGGAAATTCGAATCTTTGTTTTACTCCGGCAAATTTTTATTTTCTAGGAAATATGTCATTTGCATATCTTGAAGTAAAACGTCGATTTAGCACAAATGTGTAATGTAATATTAGAGTTACGATGATTACTAAAGAACATGTATTTCAATGAAAAGCACATATGGATTTCCTGGTGCCTAAACTCTGCTTATTGAACACCTGTATAAGTTGAACGGGTCCAGTTGAAACCACGAGTGTGCAATACGGAAAAATTTCACTGTATTTACATAAATGCTGGCTGAGTTTGTGTTAATTTTGTGTTTCAAATTGATCCTTCTGGAACAACATTGTTCTAATATAAATTTACCGAATTTCTGAATTTAAGGGCATTTTTTTACTATTCCTGGCAAAGTTAGAAAAATTTATTAAAGGTCGTCCCGGCTTATACAGAGTATTAATATATCTTGTACCATACACATAAGCAACACACCAGCCTTTTGGTAAAGTCATGGGTAAAGTATAGTGTGTTGCCTATAATTATGGTGCGATATAGATTATCCACGTTATATCTGTGAAAATACGTCAAACTTATAGAAAGTTGCATTCGCATAAGCGATTTTAGTTTTACTTCGCAGTTTGTACACCCCTAATCATATTGAACAATACATTACTTAAGTATTTTATAACTCTAAGTGTTACCTGTCATAAAAATGACCTTCGTTTGAAATAGTCGGGTTAACTGGAAGAATAATTAATTGACAGTACTTATTATATGGTTTCTGTAAATTTATATTTAATTTTCCATTTAATAAAGATTCTTGCAGACGTCCATCTGAATTTTCAAAAAATTAGACAAAATTTTGTAATAGAAATATCAATTTAAATCATGCTGTTTAATTCTTCACTTTGGACATAAACTTCTCAATGAACGGAGCATACATATAAAATATTAAAAACTTTGAAAAATGGTATTGCATGGATATCTTGACTTATTAAAAATTCGATGAAAAGTTCATATTAACATGGATTGGAAAACTATTTTCAATTAAATAATGAAAACAAATTTAAAATTAGATCAATTCAATTTAGGATTCAAAACGCTTTTATCTTAATGCATTATTCAAGAAATTTCCTGCCTTGGAGACATTATCAGACACTAACAAATGAAAAAATTAAATATATTCACTGGCAAAAAAAAACTCGAGATTACTTTAAGTTATCCAAACAGAGTGCCACACCTTTAAATTGCATAAACCACATACTATCTGAGAATTTTTAGGTTTGTTTATTATAATATGAAGACTGCATCATGAGGTTAATGTTGGAATGTAATAACGTTCAAAAAAATCATTTATTTTCACGTTGCATCCAATTTTCCACTACATTTTTTCCCTATCTGGGACTGTTTCATTCATTGCGATTATGATATTGTTTTTCAACTCATCAATCGTCACTAAACTATTGGTGTAGACTTTACTTTTATCAAAAGCCACCCAAATCTAATGGAGCGAATTTTACAATATTGGCGACCAATTAATTGGTGTTTCTTCTCGCGAAATTAGACGTACGTTGAATATTTCCTCCACTAGAGCAATTGTTTCGTAAAATGTATGGCATGTAGCGCCGTTGTCTTACTAAAGTTGAATATCGCCAACGTTCATACCTTCTAGTTTTGGGAAAAGTAATGGTTATGATATTGTGATGACATTTACCATCTAAATTTGTTTAAAAAACCTGACTTTTTGTGAATATAACCCTACTTGATGAATCATGACTCTCCGGGTTCGATTACGTTTATTGTATCTTTTTCCCAAAACTAAATTCTATCCCAAGCCATCAGGAACGGCAGCAACATTGTCAATAAACCAATATGTATAATATGTTACATAACAAAGTAAGTATCTTTGAATTTAGTCACAATTTGATGAATTGACACTCAGAAAGTCGGTTTGGTAAACCAAACATGTTAAAAAGTGCATAAAAATAATCGTAAGTGAAACTTGAATTTTTAAAATAAGTTTTAACACATTTTACACGTTGCTGCACTATATAAGTTGTTGATTGTCTTGTTGATTGTGAAGTCTCAATTGCAAAACAGTTTCTAGAGCATGCGGTTTAAGTTCTTCTGAAAAAAATCTAAAAAGCTATCACGAGGCAAACTTCTGAAAAACATATCCGTGTCGATTGGTGCAAGCAAATGCCTACGAAATACAATAGCAGTGCTTCAAAAGACGTATATAATATTGTAACAGGTGAGAAATTACAGATATATGCGTATGGGTCGGAAAGTAAACAGCAGTTGACTGTGTGGGTGTTTCAAGATTAACCTAATACAACAAAAGTTGTTCGCGCTCGAAGCACTTCGAAACAAATGGTCGCCTGTTTTTGCGAAAAAACTGATCATGTGGCAGCAGTGAATTTGCAGGAACGTAAAACGGTCACTTCCGAATGGTACACTACCATTTGTTTGCCGGAAGCCTTCAGGGAAATGAGGAAAACGTACAAGCGCCGTAGGATCATTCTGTATCACCACAATGCAATCTCTAGTACATCTCGTCTAATAACCGATTATTTTAACACTCAAAAAATCAAATTAATGGGTTATCCGCCATATAGGGCTAATTTGGTACCCAATGACTTATTTTTGTTCCCGAACGTCAGGAATAAATTGCGTGTGCAACAGTTTTCGTCGAGAGAAGAAGCCCCCGATGCGTTCAAAAGCCCTGTTTTAGAGATCTCTCAAACAGAATGGCAAAATGTTTTGACGATTGGTTCGAAAGAATGCAAAAGTGTATAGATCATAAGGGAGAATATTTCGAAAAACAATAAAGAATTTTTAATAATTAATTACCGTTTCTTTATTATTAGGCTTAGAATATAAATAGTACCCCTCGTATACAACTAAATACTTCACAACTCGTTGTTTAAAAATGTTTTTTGTAACGTTTAACACCATATTTATATTTTTCTATATATAAAAATAAATAGCCCCGACTAAGTACACTAATCTAGGCATATAATTCGAGAGCTATTCACAATGTGAAAGATCAGGTTATGAAAATTGTTTATTTTTTATCTTCTACATTACACCGTATACTATCGTAGAAATCCCCAAACAAATATTTATCACTAGTTAATAGCGTTTTTCTGTTAAGAACGATAGATAATTTTTTAAAAAGGAACGATTTCTTTGATTTAAAGCTACCCTCGTGCTTACGGTTAAATCTTTTCCCTCTATTTCACAGTCACACTGGGTACTAGTGACATGTAAATTCTAGTACCAAACTTGGTGAAAACGTTGGCCTACAAATGGGTAACAGTTGATTACATTATGGAACCAAATCATAAAGCGGGAATGTCTCATTTAACACTTACTACAGTTTATTCAAACTTTCTTAGTATGTGTTTTTCTTTATATTCCTTGTCCCTTTTGACTGTTAACTAATATTTTATATTGATTTCTTTTTCTTGGTGTGTTTTAATAGTACGATTATGCTTAGAGTACGCCAAAGCGGAAATTACCGAATTCAAGGAAAGTCGAATGATTGACTTGCGAAAGGGAACTTTTTATTAGAGAAATTGTGAACTTTCTTAACCAAAACCAAACCTCTGTTATGTGATATTATCAATCGTGAAGTGTAGAAGTTTAAGAACGACACAAAAGAGAAACCGGGAAACAAAGATGAATAAACCAGATGCAAGATCGCCAACTTCAAATAATGGCACTAGGAGCTCGATTCCTAAGTACAGGATCAATTTCTGATTATTGGTATTATGATAAATGTTGTTCTATAACACTCCAGGTATATTGAGTGGCACGGAGTGGATTCAGTAATGAATCTTGGTTCTATTTACGTATCGAAAGGATACGTAAAGCACTGAACTGCCGGTGTTACGATATGAACTTAGAATTCATGTATCCTTAGTTCGAAGCACATTTACAGTTCAGGGGAACATCGACGAAAACGTACATTCCCGTGCCGAAAAATCTTTTTCAAACTTTTGACAAGGAACTGATGTTAACCTTGGACTATAGCCATATAATCAGATTTGCCATCAAAATTAAAGAATCTAACAAGCCCTCCATAGATTCTGGAAACGCTCCAGAACGCATGGTAAAGTGATTTGGACGCTATACCTCCAGACGACATAAAGCATCTACTGGAATTAATTCCACGGTGAATCAGAGAGTGTGTAAATAATACCTAAAAGAATTCAATTAACTCTTTGTTATTTTACTCTGAAAATTTAACAAAGTATTACCTATGGGTAACCTAATATTTCTGCCAAGTTTGGCTAAAAAATTTGCACTCCGTCTTGGTATTGCAATCTTCATGTGCATGAGTATATTTTTCATTTGAAAGCATATTTATTCCAAGCAAGAAAAATTAAATCATTGATTTTATCGAAATTATTTTACTTCCAAGACAGTTGATAATAAAAAATTTTGGAAATCTTATGAACATCTTAGAAATTTTCCATCGTCTTTCAATGGTTTCTGCAGAAATGTGCACTCAGAGACAAAAGTCTACTATCGATTTCCTATACGTGTATAAACCATTTACAGCGACTGCAAAGTTTCGTCACATATACAGTGAACGGGTACGTTTACCCTGAACACCGCACCTTAAATTACCTTCAACTAGACATAAGTCGCAGAATTTTCAGTCTCATGCAATCGGAATGCAGGTGACGTTTAAATCAAATTTGAGTATGTAATAAGGTTAGTTCCCTGAATTTACTTTATTTGCTGAAACTATAATTGTTAATGTAATGATTATTTAATATGCTAGCTCAGCAACCAGACCAAAACAGCCATAAGCGCTAAATTTCTTGAACTTGCCGTGCCGCTGTTTAAAGCAGTTTAAAGATAATGAATTTTGGGTTCAAATGTACCTCTGTTAACATGAGCTTTTCGTCTTAGATTTTACATTATAGCGAACAAGACCGGGTTAACCAACGAATGAAATTGTACGGTTCGTTCGATAATGTCGATTTGTGGAAACGTGAATTTGACACCCTGTATTTTGCAGAAGGTCATTTCTGATTATCAGTGCATATATACAAACATCCTTAACCTACTTAAATATTTACATCGTTATGATGACTTATATTTTATATATATATATATATATATTGTATATATATGTAAACACACATATAAAAATATACAGATGGCACTTGTCAATATATATGATTAATAATCGATATTTATTATACTCTCTGAAGTTGCACTAAAACTAATGAGCACACATGTACTTTACAAAATACCAATAGCGTGACAATGCTTGACTACAATTTAAACTCCGTGCTCTTTTTAAGTTAATGCTGTAATACATTTTTATTTTTATTAGATCGTATTTTGTTTTTCGTAAAATGTCGGATTGAATAAACATTTATCCGTTTTAAATTTAAATTAGTATTACTAATAATGGGTGGAGAATTCTTGTCGCTTCATAGTTATTTACATATATTTTATGTGCTACTAAGGAGTAAAATTAGTTTGAAATTAAAGGCGATAAGTATCTATAGATAATATAACAATACTAGCTGGTAACGGAACGGTCTAGCATGGGAAAATTTTGACGATCGTGACAAAATAGATAAGATCTTAGAAAGAAGATGAGAGAGATAAGTCGCATCGACCGCTTTTGATGCGCATCGCACGTCGATAGACAGACAGTCAAGTAAACAGACAAACAGACAGACAGTCTGTCTGTCCACCGGTATGCGGTGGGCATAAAAAGCGGATTATCTTTGAGATCTTACCTATTTTCCCACGGTTGACTCAATTTTCCCACGCTAGACCATCTCGGCATCTACTAATACTATTTCGAAAGAAAAAAAGAAATTTTGATGTTAAACTAAATAAAACAAAACCAAGAAACTTGTAACGGTGAGCGAAAACCATTAAAAGCTATATTTATTTTCCTTTCAATCAGCAAATATTAAATTGTGCAATGAAATTTTCTATTTTACATGAAGAGCTCAAGTTAGTAATATGGAACTTCCTTATATACATACATTACGTAGATAATATTAAAGATAACGGGAAAATATCGTGGTACGATAAGCTTAAATTTAAAACAAAGCAGCAAGGACAGCATTGGTATACGTTAGTTTTTTTGATAAATTACCACTTTTAACTAAAGATTGCCCATTAATAACGTAAATTTTGTTGACTGCACTGACTTTGAACGAAAGTAATCGTAAACTTCTAAAATATTCTGTGACTTCGCAAGGTATAAAAGAAATTTATAATTACAATGAAAGTTTAAAGCATTTTTCAACACTTTCTTTGTTAATAACCTTAGTATAAAAAGAGCACGTTTGTCTACACTAACCAATATTATAATTTTTGAATTTTTCAAATAGGTTTTTAAAATCAAAATTTACATTTAAATGAACTTTAATTTTGTGAGCATTTTCAATCTTATAATCATACATTCAGGGTTACGTTGTATCAAATCAATCATTACAGACTAAGTATAGTACCGTCTATTCATTTTCTTTATAATTTATGATTTTGAATTACATGATTCTGCTATTTCTGCAATTTCATCATAATTCGTAAATCTTCATAATGCAATTAGTTATTGCTTATAGTATATCAAACAAAATTCATTATCTACCCTTTATTTTCAGTTTTATTATCTTAAGTAGAAATAGCAAAAAATGAACCACACATTACTAAAAAAATACTACTAAACATAAGGCAATTATTTTAAATTACAACATTAAATTTAAATTTGTTCATGTTTCCTATACTTGGGATATGTTTATACATCTTTATTGTATATTTTTGTATCAATTATCGCATATTTATCTTTTCTGTTTTTTTACCATTAGGGTCAACGCAAACAAGTACAGAGAATTTTACAGGCTTCAATGTACATCAGACCTATCAGGTTTATTTGTGAATTTTATTGTAGAGGATCAATGAGGATATCGGTGCACGAGTATGTGTTGGCATTCGCTGGAGGTTGCCTGAGTGCAAGAGGACTTGGGATTGCATTTCCACGATATGCATGTAATGTAATGCTCTACGCTCCACCAAGTCAGTGCCTTGGATCCTTAGAATCGATATACATGACTGTGTAAGTAAGGATTAATGCATACTTGTTTGACGAAGTGCAGGGTAATAGAAATCTCCAGTACAGAGGCTACTAGGTGCGCATTAACGTTATGACGTGCTTGTCTTCGCTGTATATGTGGGCCGGGATCCTGTTGCATTCGGCGACTGTGTGCACATGCTCATGTATAACGGCAGGTGCTTGTGCATGCTAGCGTGTGCTCGTCGCATGTGCACCAGTATCGCCTTGAAAAGAATCCCCCAACCTCACTATACGAATCATCGTCCACAAATAAACCTAGTTGTTATCTTCTGTATACATGCGGTCTATTATGCACTATAACCTATAGAATTCTCTGCGCTCCGCTGCACCGAGGTATGCTGATCTTAAGGCGCGACTATGTAATTTGTATCTCATGGCAACGGTACGGGGACTATTTGATTCCAATTCGCATCGAGTTTTATTACTTACTTATAGTGGTTTCGTTTTTGATGAAGTATACAAATGTACAGTGTTCATGAAAATGTGAGGCAGTGCTTTTACCATTTTATTGAAGAATGTGTAAAACAAGACAAATTATGTAGTTGTTGGGATAATTGCAACCATACATTTTGTATGTACAAGGCTATATATTTAAAGAAATTATGTTAAAATTAGTAAATTTATGGGGAGGGGTGTGTTCTTTAGCGACGGTTCATTTAAAGCTGGATGCACACAAAATATATAGTGGTTAAGTGATTATAAAGTGGTGTCTTCCTGCCCATGTGCACGAACTTGATGCACAACCTGTATCTGCTAAAATTGCATATTAACTCAAACATTAGTAACAACATTAACGTTGCACTAAAATGGTGTAGTTACCTTATTAAACTGCAATAAATAAAATTTTAACAGTAAAAATAAACAAGGGCGAAAATTAGCTATTTTAAAATTGAGTGGTCCAATTTTTTTGCAAATTCCTTTTTTTACATACAGCTCCGGCCTATTTTTCCAACGAAGTTCGTTTTCGTTGCGATAAGGAAAATTTCTACTTCGCCGTCGTTAACACTTCTTTGTTCGAAATGAATACCAACATTTTTCTGTCTAGTGATTATGAGCATTGGAATGATCTTGGTGAATATCGGTATCTGACTTCGACTCTACACATTCTTGTTCAATTGAAGTATGTGGTGTACTATGTCGATAATATTTAGGAATTGCTCCTGTTAAACGAGAATCTGAGCTTATAGCTCGTTCAAGTCGACCTCGTGTATGCATGCAGTCTCTTTTTCTTCTTCGTTCACGATGAGTACAATCTGACGCATTTGAACTTCTTCTATGCGTTGATGTACAACAATGTGTATGCATGGGAAGTTGATGCGCTGAACCTCCTGAAAGAAACTGACTTTAATACATGGTTCCTTAAAGTGGTTTTTGCAAAATCAATTCTAGGAAACGATTGCAATATTTCTAACGTAATGCTAAATGCATATTCAAAAAATAAAGTTAACTAGGCATATAGATACATCTAGCTCAGCTATTAGCGCTTAATTATAGTAAAAATAACTAATTAATTACATCGTTTTATAAGTGATATTTATTTAAAGTTAATATTTACTTCCTGTCGGTAAAAAAAAGAAAGAAGAAAAAAGATTTGTCAAATTTAAAATTATCGTAATTCGTTCTCTATTATATTATTTTTTATTTAGCTCTGATTAAGG
>JAHWXV010386278.1:0-10085 GCA_024586415.1 Phrixothrix hirtus | reverse complement strand
AATTTTAAGAATATCTGTTACAAAATCACCGTTTTTAAATAAAGTAATAAAAGGAATTTTTTTTATTATTTATTCATCAACGTAAAAACAAAACTTGTGAATACTTTTTTACTCAGCTAACTGTAACGACAAATAATGGCTAGTCTATCTCATATGTTGATATCAGTAATTCCTTACACTATGCATTCACCGAAGGTGTAAGTTTAATCCTCATAATACCGGAGTTTTTGCTGCACGTGATACCATTGGGGTCAATAGTAACTCCAATATTTACTAATAAACAGCATAATATTGTTTGGAAAAAACTTATTTTTATACAAATTTAATAATTTTATATGACATATTAAAGAATAGTGACTCGATTAATAAAGCTGTATGACCTGTTTATTCTACATTTAAAGCAAGTAATTATCTATTGACTATTACAAACAAATCAATTGCAATTCTGACATCTCTTGAAATACTTTATGGAGCATTTCCACTATCTACCATTTTTTAATTTGAGTTTCTTGTTGATGACCTTGTGTAGTCGAAGCTTGTTTTGAGCTTTTTCCAGTAGCAACTAATTATTTTTCTAGTTACATGAGATATTGTCTTGGTTTGTAACTTTTCTTAGTTTTCCAATCTTCATTTAGATGATGCTATATATAAGAGTTTAATGTACTAATGTCTATCATGTATAACAGGACAAAGATGTTTTGCAACCTAAAGAGTGCAGATGTAGTTATTTCCTGAACTAGCGGTATTGTGCTGGCAGATAGTGGAGATGGGGGGTTTGAAGTTAGCTATCAAACTAACGGGACTGCATCCAGGAATGTTATTGTAGCAGTAACAAGGGGAAAGTCATATTTGAGGGCACCACTTCGTTTGTAGATGTTGGGTTTTAAAAAGGAAAAGTAAAGAACAAAGACCATTTTGAAACCGTGTTATGGGAAAGCAGCAGGATACTTATTATATAAATGGTGAATCGTGTCACTGGGTATATACTTTGATCAGGTCAATCGAGACTTGGAATTAGAATGTTTACCATAACTTATTTTTAGTAATTCTCTGAAAGAAAAAAATAGTTACTTATTTTATGGTTCTTATAAGCTATGAAATAATAACAGCTGAATTTGATATGTCACTGTAATGAATAATTTGTAATATGAAAAATACAATTAGGTAAATGCAAATCAATAAATTTAAATATAGGTAGATATATGTAACGAAATTCAATACATTTTTAACTATAACTAAATTCAGGGACCCTGTGTTTCTAATATTTATATGTATAGTAAATTGAACAATAAACTCAAGTCTTTAAATTGTGGCCTTTGCTTAACTAAATAAATGAACTTATTAAAAATTCAGTGTATTATTTACAAAATTATCTTAAATGTCTATTTTTAACTTGACCGAAATACCTGCCCCAGCAGGGTTTATAAAAAGAGTTGTCGAATTCCAAAAAAAAGCTTCAAGGATTACAAAGTAGAAGAACATCACTTACTTGTGGTCTGAAGCTCCCAAAGGAAGTAGGGAACAGTGTCGTACCGGGCGTCAATATGCCGAATTTCCCAAAAATTTGGTCATTTACAAAACTTAAACTTGGATACCTCTTCTGTTCTGAAATTTAAATTGAACCTTGACACCGCCCCTTTTAAAGTACGTGTATACTCAGCTACACAAACAAGGTTGTTTACTCTATTAATCTCTAACTTCAACTAACTTTCAGAAGGACTTCGTTCGAAACTCTGGGAGTAAGCGGGAATTGTTAGTAACTATTTATAGAAATACTCGCGTCTCGAAGGTTATTGCATGTCTACGCCTTTGCTGACGTAATAGTTTTTAAAATATCCTTGTTATGTTGTATTATATGAAAATCCCAATTGACTTTTATTTTATAACAAAGAAAGAATTCAAAACGTTATTTTCAATTGAATTAATAATAATTTTGAATATTTCATCTTATTGGTATCATCATTGGAATGTTGACGAGATATTACCAAATATGCTCAAAAATATGCATACATTTCTATATACCGGGTGTCTAAATAATTTATTATTGTTTGTCAAAACTTAAGACGTGCTTACAACATCCAACGGAGGAAAGCTTTTCGCAGAAAAAGGATCAAGAAAAAGAGCGCGAAACAAAACCATAAGTAAGGGTGGTGAACAAAGAGAAAACCAAAAGAATAGTGGGCGGCAACGAGAAGGACAAGATACACTATGCCGTAAAGCAACAAAAACGCATGGCAACATAAGGTGACCCAAATCAAAAATAAAAACAAAATTATTAAAAAAGGGATCCTGGAATAGGTGAGACGCCAGGGCGTAAATAGGGGACAACTGGGGATAGAATCCGGCCGAACACCTCACGGATGCCAAGATGGCGGGTGAAGCCCAGGTTCTTGCCATTTCGTCCTAACGGGGTTCACCATAACGAAACACCATACAATTGTCTCAACTAAACAGTAAACTAAGGAGCTACAGACACAGCACACACTCCCAGTTAGATCACCTTGGGGCGAGGATAAATCTAATCCACTTAACTGTCGATTCTTTCTGCTCTACCCCTGCAAGCAGAGAAGAAGCGAAAACTGAGTCCAGAAACTGCACAGTGGCCACCCAACCGATGTACAATCCTGCAAGCCTTCCTAATTAAAGGAAGAGACCCCGACCTGACTTTTGATGAGGATAGCTCATCTAATGAAAGAAGACGGGAGAGGAGAGGAGAAAAGTAAGGTTTAGAAGGCGAAAATGGCTTCAGTTATCCACCAAGGTGCGATAGCCTTTGTACACGGGCAGGACCAAAGACGCTAAAGAAGCAAAGAAAGAAGCTGGGATAGGGGTTCACCGTGGCTATTAAAGGAAGAGATAGCCTAGTTATACACACAACAATCACACTACGGTAGGATATAAGGATGTGGTTGTCCATGGTCCAGAACGTAATGTCCGAATAGAAGTCCAAAAATAAAATAATTTAGACTCGAAAAGTCTGACCCGAAGAACGAAATAACAAAAGAACCTAAGGATCAAATTAAATTTAATGAACATAGAAGTAGAAACTAAACCTTATAACCTAAGAAAATTAGCAATGAAAACAAATGTCGAAACATAAACAAAATGGTACTCTGGAAGAAGGTAAAAAGGCGAGGGGGGAAGGAAGAGTAGGTAAAAGTGCAGGATCCGGAAGCACTTCATGATAAACACGACCAAGATCTGAAACACTAAGGAAGGATAGGTAGAAGGGTGATGGTACAGGTGGAAATAACTGGAAGAGGGCACGCGGAGGATCACGTGATCACTTCCTAGTGAAAATCCCACAGGCCAAAATTCCAGAGCTAAACGGAGGGAAAATGAAACGGCAAAAGTATTTGAGGAAATTCAACAGCTAAATAAAATGTACGAATGACGACATACATAAGAACAGTTTAAACACTAATTGATAGGAGACGACTTTTAAATCTTTGGCGTGCCAAATTCTTTTGGATACTCTAGAAGAATCGGTAAGCTCATAAGTTTAGTATGAAACCTTTTGAATAATGAATGGTCCGATGGTTCGATGTCTTAAATCATAATACTTTTTATTTTTGTCCGCAGCCGCTTTTAAGCGATGAGTGATGTCTTTATATAGTGCTGCTAATGAACGAGATTTGTGTAATATGGGTTGTCTATCTGCAAACAATGTGTTGTTAATATTATATGACTGATTAGCGGTTTCGTTGTCTAGTGAGATCATCATATTTCTACCGAAGTTTGCAAAATAGGGTGATACATTTAATACTTCGTGAGATGTGATACGAATTGCACAAGCGATTTTTGCTAAATATTTATCCCAATTACGGTTGTACTGAACATAAGAAGCTAGCATAGTTTTTATGACACGGTTCACCCGTTCGGTAGAAAACATTGAAATTAATTTTACAACCGTACGAGGAAGTCATTCGAGAAAATTCTTTACTTTTAAATTATACTCCACTGTCACACAAGAAGACTTGCTCTTCTATAAGTTGCCTTACTTGAGAAGCGGTAGCGGCACGAAGTGAAAATAGTAATGGAAATTTTGTAAAGTAGTCTACAACTATTAAGATGTACGTGAAACTTTGTAAGGAGCAAGGTAGTGGACCTATTAAGTCGGTCGAAATCATTTGCTAAGATTTATCAACTAAAGGATGGCGAGTCATAAAACTAAGAGGTTTTTCTGTTCAAGTTTTTGAGCGATAAAAGTGCGATAGTGATTTACAAAGTTCGTGACGTCATGCTTAAGTTTAGGCCAATAGTAACGTTGTGAATTTTTATCAAAAGTTTTATAGATACGTAAGTGGCCAGAAGTTGGTTCATCATGACATTGCTTTAAAATTGCCAAATGTTCAGCAGTGGGAATGGCCTTTTTCCAATTGCTCGTATCGTCACGAAAACCAGGATATTTCTGCGGAATTAGTTTAAACTAAATTAAAGATAGTTATCAGTCAGGGGTTGCATCTGAACTAGATTTAAAATCTTGTACCATTTATCCTAAGGTGGACAAGGATTTACAGATGAGTTCCCCACCGATGTATCTAAGGAAGTTTTATTGTCAACGGTAACTAGGTATAAAACGGGAACAGAGCGAGATAAAGCGTCCGGTACAATATGGTCTTTACCTTTTCGATGGATGGTATCATAATTGTATTGTTGCAACCAGAAGGCCCACCTTGAGAGGCGTCCTGTCGGTTCCTTTAAATTATTCAGCCACTTGAGAGAATGGTGGTCAGTGATGATAGTAAAATGCGAACCTTTGATATAAGGTCTTAGTTTTTGTACAGCCCATAAAGCAGCTAAACATTCCTTCTCCGTTATCGAAAAATTTCTTTCGCTCTTGGTAAGTGAGCAACTGAGATAACAAACAATTTTTCTACATTATCGATAGTTTATGATAACACTGCGCGAATGCCGAAATGAGAAGTCAGTTTGAACACAAAACGGGAGAGAAAAATCCGGTCAAGTTAAAACTGGATCAGTTACTAAATGAATTTTGATTTTGTTAAATGAGGTCGAGCCAGATAAATTTACTGTTTTTCTTAGTGAGGGTAGAAAGTGGAGTCATAATTTTGGAAAAATTTGGAATAAAACGGCGGCACCAGGAAGCCATACCGATAATTCTACGTACTTCTTGAACCGAAGATGGAGTTGGTATTTAAAGGATAGCAGAAACTTTTTCTGGACCTACCAATAAACTTTTGGTATTAATCACATAACCTAGATACTTCAATTCGGGCTTGCAAAAATTGCATTTATCCTTACTTAACGTTAGACATTCAGTAGATAAGCGAGAAAGAGCTTAATCGAGAACTTTAAGATATTTTTCGAAAGTTGGTGTACAGATGATAACGTCATTAAAATACAAGAATACGAACGGTTCTGGTTCTAGAACATTGTCGAGGAGTCTGTCAGGTCGATGAAGCTGCTGATAATCCAAATAGAAGTCTTTTGAACCAAAGGACCAAAGTTTATTCCTAGAGCGACAGCGAGCATTTTATACGTCCGGAAATAATGTTCTTTTAAAATTTTTTGAAACGAAGAACGGGATATATGCCATGACCAAGAGCAGTTCTTCGAGTAGTTGGCATGTTCATTTTCAATAATTCTTTACAAAAATTCCACTGATTTTTTGTCATTCGTTGCTGTAGCAGATCAACCGGATTTCGGAAAGTTTTTCACAGTGCTATGCGCTCCAAAGCGTTGCATTGTTCGCCCAAATGTAGATCTTGAAATGCCGTTATGTTACCCTCGAAATGTTTGATTAAACAAACTGATCGTTTCGGATAAAGATCGTTCCGATCACTCCAACCTCGCATCATTAAAAGACAAATGCGTTACACTCTGTTAATTGCGCCATTCATAGTTCTGAAAAAAATTGGAAAATCGAAATCAAATCGCAACCATTAGGTATAAGATAAACTTTTTAAAAACTTAAAATTAAATTTTTGATCGTTAATAACTCGCGAACCACAGTCAATTTTAGCGAATAAAGGTATTCTGGCAAGTCTTAAAGTCATGAATACACTTATATAAACAAAATGGGTTGCTATTGAAAAAAATGTATATGACATTGATATCTTAGTGTCAAGTTCATCAAAGATCAAATGGTCAATTTCACTAAATGCATTTTTAGATACTCAACTGCTTTTGTATAAAACATTTTTTTGTAAAATGAACGTTTTCCGAAATAATTTGCTGTCCAAGAACATTTCGGTCATGGTGTATTAATTTCTTCTGGCTTCGAAAATAAAAGAGTTACAGCAAATTAAAGGAATCAGCCATTTTTCACGTTTTCACTCTAGGGGAAAAACAAAAGACGTCTGTTGATTTCTTACAACAGTAATGAAATAAGCATGAAAAAAGAGGTCACGAATACTTCATCCGTTTTCGTTTATCTACGCTAGTAAGAAAGTTAACCATTTAATTCCATCGAAATTGGACTACACTGTATAAGTTGAAAAAATTGATCATGTCGATTGCAAGACCAAAGCCTATAAGGAGTAAAGCCATTGAGCACGGCAAAATGTTTGAAAAAAAGGCAATTGCTTCTCTAGAAAATTAACAGGGAAAAATAACGAAGCATGGAATGTTTATTGATGCAATCGACCAATACATGGCTGCACGTCCTGATGAAATCATCGAAGAAAAACCCATAACGGAAATTAAATGTCCTCAGTCTGCGAAAGACGTGACGTTCGATGAAGGCATAGCAAAAAGAAAAATAACTTTCTGGAGTCAAGATGATACTATTAATAAAGGGCATCAATGGTATTACCAAATAGAAGGTCAATTAAAATGACGAAACGAAATTTTTGTATATTTGCTGTATGATCCGATTTAGAAATTAAATATTAATGTATAGCTTACGGCTCAGATTTTTATGTTAGCAAAATGAAGCCGCAACTGAAGATTTTTTAATACAATTGTCTTTTACCGGAGTTGGTTGACAGTAGATTGGAAAGAAATATGGAAGGCAGAGACCCAGAAAATAGCTTGCAAACAATTTAAAATAGGCAATCAGTTAATAAAAAAATTATTAGTACGAGAATTGTACAAGTTTATTGTCTCCCAACATAGTATGCTTCTTGGTGTGTTGTCGCTAGTAACTGTTTTTATCTATTATTTTATAGTAGCAAAAACTGCCAAATTTGACTAGCTTACATGTAATTATTTAAGAGTTATAATTAATTCTTTTGGGACATCGCATTGTCGAAAAAATTTTAATGGTTTAAAATGTGGCCATATAAGTATTGATCAATATTATGCAACATTATTAAGAAGACTTCATAATTGCATTAAAGAAAAAGTAAAAGAGATGTTTACGGAATTCTTTTTTATCAAGACAATTCAGCGGTCCATAAAACCCTTCACAATGTTTATTTTAAAGTTATGAAATAGCAGCCCCATTCATTTGACTTATCGCCTATTGAGAAGAGAATTTGAAAGCGCCAATATTATTATGACGGCAATACAAGACTTCTTTAAGAATCAAGTCTTTGAGCTTTTCAAGAAAGTTAATTGTTGAGTGTTCCATACTAAGCACAATAAATATTGTATACAATCCTCGTATAATTTTTATTAATAATACTGTTGAACAATTTTGAAAAAAATTGTTGTGGACAAAATACTGTAAGAAAATTCTGTTAGTACTATGTATGATACATGGTAATTATAATTTAATTTATTGGACATTTAACAATATTCGGTTTTCAATTATTGCCTCTATTGAATTAAACAAAAATATTTCATTTGCCATCTTAAATATTAGTTAATTGTAAATATTTTTGGTAAGTGCGTGAATAATCTTGTGAAGCACTGTATATAATAATAAACGTAAAATAATAAATAGCAAATTAAACATTAATTTTTAGTACAAAAATTTAACGAAAGTTTCTAGCGTAAATAAAATTATAATTGTGACGATATGCAGTTACACTAATTAGTCACACATCGTAAATCAATTAGACAAAATACAAAATAAAATAATCCGAATATAAAAAAATTATACGAATCTCGCTATGTATGCATGTGTCTTTTTGATTAATTTAATTTTAAACACTTCATGATCATTTGTATCAAATCTGAACACCTTACAGTAAACCGGCCGGAAATGGAAAGTGACGTATACAACATTGACCTTCTCGATTTTGTGCGGGAATTACAGACCAATTTTATAAAAATTAGCGCCATCTATTCGCCACCGTACTTTTGTTTTGTGTTCCATTAGTTACATTTCTTTATAGTGTAAATTCAAAGATGAAACATTTTCTGAGTCTATAATTAACGCCTCTATATAGAAGGGATGATTAAATAGAATTTAATTTCTATTTAGTTCAATAGCAACCAGATTCTCATCAAAAATTGTATAATTACGAAATGTGGGTCATGAAATATAACGAGCGGCTCTATATTTGCCTTCCCAATTCGTTACTAACTTAATATCTCTATATTTACATACAGATTCTATTATTTTTCCACATACAGAATTTATCATCAGTTTACAGTGATTTTGTTCAAAGAACTTAGTTGCAGCCGTTCTTAAAGCTGTATTTAGAGATCGATATACAGGCTGCCCAGAAACAAAACCGACAAACCAAGAGGTTAAAATCTAGAGCTTATTTTATGACGATTTGACCTAATTCATCTTATCCGGAAGTACTTCCTAACAGCTACAACATTTTAAAGATGATGCCTTGTAGGCGGTTTTCTTAAAATTTCTCGAGAACTGTTTTATGTAAAAAAACGAAAATTTCTACATGTAGAGTAATGAAAATGCCTGATTATCTGAGATAAATGAAGATTTTAAATTTTCACCATGGGCGTGTAATTTAGGGGGTAATTTCCCAAATTTTAGCTAATAATTTTGTTTTTTTAATTTTTTGCTTTGAAGTTGACAGATTTGTATAATTCCGACATTTTTATAAATAAAAGATATTCTTGTGTCAAGTCGATAAACGCCGCCGTTTTTGAGAAAAACTTACTTGAAAATGTTTTGCTATGACTAAAAATTAATAATAACAAAACGCTCTAGTTGAAATATGCTTTGCAAAAATAATCTACAAATGTTATTTGTTGAAGTTTATTAATACAGTACGTAGTTTTCTGTTAGTTAGTTGCACATATCATTTTCTATGAATAATAAATAAAATCCAAAATGTTTTCCAATGTTGAGTATGCAAACATGCATTTAGTGTATGGCGAAATGCAGTGTAACGCCCGGGCAGCGCAACGCAGATATGCGGAAAGTACCCCGACAGAGCATGTCCTCACCACTCAACATTTGCAGCCCTTCATCAAAGATTAAGAGAAACTGGCTCAGTGATCCCTAAGACAAATGAAACACGTAGACATTCTGACATTACCGAAGATGACGAAGAAAATATTCTAATGGAAATAGAAAGTAATCCTGAAATTAATATAAGACGTTTGGCTACAATATATCCCGCCATTTCAAAATCGTCTGTATGGAATATTGTACATAAAGGTTTACTTCCGTTCCATTTTACAAAACTTCAGGCCTTGTTAAAAGATTTTTCTAGACGAATTGAATTTTCCACAAAGATGCGCATTCAAAAAATCTAAATCGCAATTTTTTTTACATATTTTATTCTGCGATGAATCAAAGTTCACCAGAGATGGAATTTTTAATTTGCACAATCCGCATTTTTATTCATATGTAACTAGACATCAGCAACGATTCAGTATAAATGTTTGGATAGGTGTACTTGACAATATTCTGCTTGGAGCTACCTGCACGTTTAAGTGGTGGCTATTATTTAAATTTCCCGATGAACACATTACCGAATTTATTGGATGAGGTACCTCTAAATATTCGTCAAATTTGTGGTTTTTACATGATGGGTGTCCAGCTCATTTTAGCAGAAATAATAAATTAAAAGGTCTTCGTCCAAATTTATATTTTATTTTATTAAATTAACAATTGCTTCGGTAATATAACTTTTGTTTAAAAAAGTAATACCATCATCAGAATGAACTAGAATAATATGAAGAGTTATTAAAGATTTTTAAACTTACCATAAAAATTAAAATTATTTCATGTTACAAATATAATACTATGATAA
>JAHWXV010386253.1:0-16894 GCA_024586415.1 Phrixothrix hirtus | reverse complement strand
TAATAATGATGTAATAAATTGCAATGCCATGACTCATTGTAGACCTTGAATTTAATTATATAGATATCGGTTACAGTAATGAGTCATTTGTGATTACATCATCTGCCTTAGTTAAAGAAACCTTCTGCAGTTTTGAAATGTTTTCTGCTACGCTTGTTTTAAAAAATATTACGCACTGCTATCAAACAACTTTTATTTGATCCATTTTTCGGTGTAAGGAATATTTACTGAAATATATAGGATATTTCATACTTTCGAGACACTCGGTATGTAATGTTGCGTTTGTTTGAGTTTATTAGTTAAGGCATTTATTGTTCAATAATTGTGTTAATTTAAAGTATTTGGCCAAGTTTCAGATTTTTGTTTTTTTTTATAAAGGCGTGTTCTCTGCTATTTAATAATTATTTTTTATTTTAGCAACGTCTAACTCTTTATTTAGATTTTGGGTATACATTTATATTGCACAAAATTGTATAAGTCCCCTCCGGTTTTTTGTAGCTAAATTAATTTTGGCAAAATGACACTGTTACTATGAAAATTTAAAACATATTTTTGACCATTAGCACGTTTATTCTAAAACACTCTATACTATAAATTCCTTTTTTATGCACATCTTTCTTCTTCCTCTTTTTATTAAGCCTAGAGCGCTAGTAATTGGCATTTTGCTAATCCTGTGAATCATCTTATATCACGAGTTGACGTAGACAACCGACTAGCCTAATCTATGTATTTTCTAGAGAACTGGCTGTTATGTTTGGGGTATTAGTGTGGCATAATGGCTTTAAGTGAAGCCGAAATCATATTAGGGTTAAATAGTTTGTGTCTTTCAAATAAATTCTTTTTATCATGTCTTTGTCTTTTGTGATCGATCGTATCTATGTCTTTACTCCAATTTTTCAATGTTTGTCTATTTTTACTATTTGTTATATGTTTTTAAATTTTTATTTACAATCCTTATTTTATTACATTAAAGTGTAACATAATCGTGGTTAGTTAAGCAACTTGAGTATTTCAACACTTGAAGTTTCTTCACTTGAAACCGTCACACACGCCGTTGTGGATTGTGCAGATAACTGAACATGAGAATGGTAGTTTAAAACTTAATTTAAAAACTTAATTATGTATAGGTACCAAATAATTGAAACCTTCTCACTTAATACTTGAATAAAAAAGCTTATTTACCTGGTATATCGGTTTTTAATAATACCCTAATATGCTTAAAATCATTAATAACATCTTCTTACAGATTACCACCCGGAGTTCTTTCCAGAACACGACAAGAAGTCTTTGTCTCTACAACCGGATCTCACGCAAACAGTGCCACCTTGTTACGAATATCCATATACAACACCGGCCACTTCTGTAACGCGTTCTGTATCGGAGCATCACTACGACGTTCCCCATTTAACTTCTGCCAGTGACATTCAGATGTCTCCAGCTACAAGTTCTACTTTAGAATCATCAAGCGGAAAAAGAAGCCAACTTAGCGGTCTCACAAACAATTGTAAGCCTTTTGAATTTTTTATCGTTAATAGCTCTTTTTCATTTTAGATAAGACATCCATCTTGATTTAAAAACAAGCGTCAAAGAATTAAGTAAACACGATCCCGAAACTTAAATTTAATTTCGCGTCTATTAGCTGTCATGTTTGCCGGTAACTTTGTCTTTTCCCTACCTTTCCTGAAAATTTAATGATAAAAGGAAGTCGGTAAACAAGTTTTCCAACATTTAATCTGCTTGTATCGTATCCCTTCGCTATTTAAAATTTAAGGAATAATGAGCAAATGAAAACTGAAACGAAGATCGAATTACAATCGAGCTTTAATTGTTAATTGCTTATCTCTCATAATAACTGTTTGTATAGATGAAATTGCTCGTTTGGGATTAATAGAAAAGAGGAGCGCAAGGTATTTTAAAGAAATTCGGGAAGTTTATCCATAATTCATAGAACGTCTCATTTTTATCGTATTTGCTCGAATGAGTTTTCAGGTATGCTTCCTGTAATTGAAATAGATACAAACGGGTACAGTAGCGAAGAAATAGCAGCCAGAATGGTCATCCAATATTAAGGAAGCGACCGATTTTTCGTTATCTAAAACGTTCAGATGCAACATCAAACCAACAGGTATTTACTGATTTTATGGTCGAAGGTTTTCTACTTTACGAGATAAAGATGTAATAATGAAAAAGTATGCATATTATGATGGAAAGAGGCGCGGTCTGAGACGAAAATATTTAATAGTTTATAATTATAACCTTTTTCATAAACAAGGGCTGTTTGTAGAAAATCGACAAAAGAAAATGGGATATCGTCACATTTTTTAGCCGTCTTTAGTATTCTCACATTTATACGAGGTTTGATCAAATACTTCTCACGCACTATACGTATTCGATTGAAAGCATTTATTTTTCTGGTGTTGGAACACAAGTTCATGACTTATGACGCAATGTATCGTGCTCGGCGATAATGACGGAGCAGATAATTTCAATTACATTTTATGTTAAAAATGGAATCAAGTGCACTAGTCCAAGGTCAAACTAGTTCTAATTTCATGATACATCCGGTAAGTCAGACCCATTTTCGGCCTTCCTTTTGTGCACTCGCCGTGGTGCGCTAAAAACTTTATCTATTGTATCTTTACAGCAGACAAACATGGATTATTTACTATCATTTACGTATGCAAGCTTTTGTATAAGATTTATACCGCTGTTAATATTTGAAGTCGTCGTGGCGTTCAAGCGAGTTGTCAGCGCAGCGTGATCTGTCTCGGACAATTTCTGCGTTCCTGCTATGTCTGAGCCCGTGAGTTGGCAGTATGTTTCGAGATCTGAGCACAGACGTGTCGCTCATGGCGGTCTCCGTGTATGTAATTTATACAGCGGACGGATATCTGGTGCAATGGCGTTAATGTATACTCGCGACCTATCCTGCCACTCAGTATCGCTAAACGCCACGACGTTTGGCGTCATTTGCTGATCGCTACATAGCAACTCGTCTGCAAATGACAGATAATCTCGGTACAGCGTAGTTGTGCGTCCGCTATCAATACAACTCAATGCACAATGACGTTGTAGAGTATTAAATTTTCTAGAACTATTGTATGCAAACTTTTGTAGAACCTTTATGTAAAGAGTTACGCAGTGTCAAAGTTCCACATTTTTCGTAAACATAACACTTTTAAAACTTTTGTTAAGCTTTTCGATTATATCTTCGTAACGGTACGTCGTAGACAAAATTTCTTCAATAGGAATCTTACATTTTCTATGTCGAGGTGTAACGTTTTTTTAATCATTGGTATTTTATTGAATTTCAACATGTCAAGTTGAATTAATTAATTTACGCCTTTGAATTGTTCGGTGTTTCGTTGTGAAATCTATAAATTTGGTTGTAAATAAAAATATGAATGTAACATTTCAACTAAGTACGCCTCTGTGTTTTGCGAGCATCCAGATAAAGCCGCCGCGAATGCGATACGAATTTGAGGGCCAGTATTAGAATGCCATTGGTTGAAGACCGTCGTCTAAGACTCCGCTACATTGTTTGTCACTTTATTTTCTTTTGATTGTATCGTGCCGTGTTACGCTATCACGGGTAAGGTTGATTCAATTTGTTTACATCTTAATTAATTTCCTTCATTAGCTATAGCAGCGAATACCTGTGGGACTTAATAAACATGGTTGCTATGAATTCATAAATGTTAGAAAACAGTTCTACTTATCATCATCTGCCACATTTATGTTGGCAGCTATTAGTCTTGGCGTTATGAATTTCGATAGTTCCGTTAAGGTGCAATAGATTGTTGGCCTTCAAAAGGAAAGGGCAACATCTGACAAGCCACCAATGCTGATGTCGCCGTACGTTCCGCTCTTTCACACAGAGCCCAGGTTAGTTTGTTAGCCGTCATACGTTTCAATCTGCATATGCTGATAAAAGTTTGAACTTCAACTTTTTACGATAACTGAAAAGCAAGTTACCAATTGATGTCCTTTACATTTTAAAAATAACGTAATGCTAAATTATTTACTTGCAAGATGTTTGTAAACAACACCATCTTCAACCCACCAACGAGCATGTTTTCTAGGCGAAGACAAAATTTTATCCTTAAGTTCCGAAGACGCGTTAATAGCCTCTCAAATAGAAGAACCGGTAATGCTAGCTAAATGAGGCGATGTGGACAAAGCGTCTGGGACGACGTTATCTCTTCCCTTTCTGTGTACGATGGTAAAATCAAATTGTTGCAGGCGAACCGACCAACGAGCTAAGCGTCCTGACGGGCTCTGTAGTTTGTTCACTCACAGCAAAGAGAAATGATCTGTCACCACTGTGAACCGAGACCCCTCAACATATAGACGGACCTTGTTAATTTCCCAAAGAACGCCTTTTGCCTTTTTCGGTGGTGCTGTAGTTGCGCTCTGGTTTGGTCAAAGAACGACTAATGTATGCGATCACATTGTCTCCTGAAGAATGTGTTTGCGTCAAGTTTGAAGCATCCGTTTGGAAGAGAAAAGAAAAGTTCGGACAAAAAAGAATGGGGTAGAGACCAAGCAATCTTTGATGGCAGCGAAAGTTTCTTCACAATCCCAAGTCCACGAGAACGTAGCATTTTTCTTAGTTAAAGCTGACAAAGGAGCTGTGCTCGTAGAAAAATTCGAGATAAACCGATGGTACCCACTCGCCATACCAATAATGCGTCTAATAACTCGAACAGTTCGTGGAGATGGAAGAGCCAAAATGGCTTATACCTTCTCAGGATCAACAAGTAACCCCATGGAATTAACTATATACCCCATGTATCGTAATTATTCTCGACAAAAAGAACGCAAACGATCAAGTACTAAATGAAAAACTTCTATGTGTTTTTCGAAAGGAGTGGAGATCACGATGTCATCCAGATAGACAAAACAGTACGGCTCGAGATCAGTACCCACAACTCGATCAATCAATCGCTGAAAGGTAGCTGAACTATTATGCAAACCAAAAGGCGTTATCCGAAACTGGAACAAACCCCGACCCGGAATCGTAAAAGCAATGATTGGCTTCGATGCTGATTTTACGCCGACCTAATGTCAAGACTCGACAAATACGACCCATTCCGAAGTCTGTCGAAAATTTGCGAAATGCAAGGAAGAGGATTGGCATCCTTTTTCGTAACAGTATTGACCTTGCGATAGTCAACGCAGAATCTTTTCTCCTAACCAAAACAATAGGCGAAGCCCAAGGATTGTTTGATGGCTCTACAACTCCCAATCTCAACATTTCGTCCAGTTCTTGGCCCACTTGAGCTTGTAGAGCTGGGGATAACGGGTAACAGCGTTGTTTGATGGGTGCCGAATTAGACCTAATTTCATGTTCTGCCATATCAGTGCAACCTAAAGAAGAACAAGAAGTCACGTCTGGAAACGTCTCGCTCAACATCATTTGGAATTGTTTGGACTGCGGAACGGGCGAAACAGATCTGGCCTGAATTGAAGCTACTTCAAGAACGGAAGCACGTTCAAAAACCCATTTATTAAGCCTTACATTTGGGACGACACCTAACTTTTTACAAAAATCGATACCTAATACCACTGGACGATCCGTCGATGGAATCATCAGCACGTCCATAACTCTTACTCTGTTTTCCGCACAAACGGTAGACTAACCTGACCTATAACTTCACAAGTCTCAGCATTCGCAACAGTATACGTAGCAGAGGACTAATAACAAAGGTGTTATGCTGATTTAAAATCAACATCGAAATTTCGGGTTTTTATCATTTTAACTCATTTACTTATTATTTACTACTTATTGACAGCTCTTGTAGAAACATTGTTAAAAACGCTTCAGTACTCCAGGAAGTTGATTCAAGCAGGTGTGTGTGCGCGTGCGCGCATCAAAGAAGGGAGAAGAGGAGACTAGGGGAGCGGCACCAGCAGTTGTTGTGCTCTCCCGTCGGCCGCCACCCGATCATCGGTCACCCTCGGTCGTATAAAAACATCGTATCAGATCACGTGCGTTGATTAGGGAATGTACAACGAGCTTCCATCAGGTACACACGTGTTTGTCGGTTGCTCTTGTATAGTTTCTTTAGATGCTATAACCTAGGCCCCTTCAACTTGCTGCGGTGGGCCGGTTACAGTATCAAATTTCGCTAGTGGTACTAGATAGTGCGTAAAGTCATTACATGTTTGACAGTGCCAATTCAAGATGTCACGTGTGCTCATAAGCGGGCAAATATCAGCAATTACTACCCTAATGAAAGTTATAAACGAATTCATCGCGAGTAAGAAGTTTGACGATCCCAAAGTGAAGGTTCCATTAAGGTTCGCTGTGTACCACAACATCCCGACATAACTGCTAGCCCGCTTAAACGAAGACATGGCAGAAGATCTCAACTTCACAGAAAAGTTGTTAAAAGAAGACGTATTCGCCGCGTAGCAAGAATGCGCAGAAACCGACGCTCTGAAAATGGTAGCCGACACTCTCGGCTATAAATCTTCAGAAGAAGACGAGGTCACGAAGGCAACCTCAATGATAACAGAAGACGACGGCTTCTCCTTCCAGAACGGGAAGAAAAGGAAATCACCCAATCAACCCACCCCGGGGCCAGCGGCCAAGGCGATGGTAACCACCTCAAATAAATTCAGTCCACTGGGCAATATAGTAACGACTGAACAAAGTTAAGAACCAAAGCCAATCCCAAAGAAGAAAGAACAATTCCCGCGATAATTGTACGAAGCAAGTCTCTGTGGATGGAAATATCCGAAGACCTCCACCGTATGGGGGTAGAGATGTCAAAGGCGAAAAATTTGACCACAGGTAAAAATGCAAAACTTGAAAGAAAAACTGGAAGAACATCAAGAACTTTTATCAAAGGGAGTAGCAGCGGTAGATAAGCTTACTAAAGAACTGGAAGTTCCCGAGAAGCTAGAAGAAGACGAAAATAATAAAGAAACAGAGAGGGTAGAGATGGTCAGGAAGCCTTTCGACTACCGGACAGCAAATCCAGGAAGAGGAAAAGGGAAAAGGCACAAGCCAAAAATGAAGTAGGACAAGAGCCCCTCAATTTATCGATGGAGGAGCGAGAAGATAAAAACAGAACCGAGGAAAGTGGAAGTCTAGACGACGAGCAAGGAGAGCCCAATTCGTCGGATGATGCAAGCCACGCATCTAAACAAATAAACTTAAATGGTCATACAACCGAGGGTTCTCAAATAAAAGAACAACAAGAAATCGATGGACGACCCCCACCAATAGTGATCGCCAACAAAGAGACTTAACTACAGGCGAAAGAAGCAATAGAGGACAACAGAATCACCATCCTTAAGGTGATCAACGCCAGAGACGGGATGAAGATTTTCATTAAAGATACGACGGAGTACGATATGATCCTGTTACTAATAAAAAGAGCCAACGTCTCAAGCCACTACTTCCAACTACTGGAGGAGAGGTAAACAAGAACAGTTATATGGGGAATTCCGACATCAATTTCCCTGAACCAGATGGAAGAAGACTTGATCATACAGGGCTTCCAATTAAGAAGTATACTAAGACTCAGAAGAAGAAGAGAGGTGCTCCCGCTGATTCTAGTAATCAGCGACAAAGAAGCGGAAGGGCCCAAGATAGAACAAGTGAGTCAAGTTCTACATATAGTAGTAAGAACGCAGGAAAAAAGAAAGCCACTACGCTTTCGCTGCCAGGCATTTGGACATGTGTTCTACAGATGTATTGCACAGAACAGGTGCATGATGTATGCGGGAACCCATCCGACACACGAATACACCCAAGCAAAAGAGGAGAAGCCAAAGTGCTCAAACTGCAGAGGGATACACGCGGCATGCTCTCGGAGCTGTCCAGAAAACCCGGCAAACCCAAAGTACACAAACGCAAGGAGACTGTCGAGGGCTGGAAATACCACAAGAAGAGAAGGCGCTTCATAAGCGGAAATAACCAAAAAGAAAGGGCATAAAGAAGAAAACGATATACTTCCTGAAAAGTTAGAGGTAATAATTGAAAAGATTTTGTCGAAGATATTGCCAGGTCTTATTCAAAAAGCATTGCACCCGTGAGGTAATTGGAACGGCGGATGACGCCAACCAACAAAGGCCATCTCCCACTCCCCTTAAGTGGGAGGTGCCAATGACGACCCCCTGTATAGGACCAGAGCGGTCCTCAACTGCGGTAATAAGGAAATTAAAAAAAGAAAGGAACAGAGCTTGGGGAAAGCTTGAAAATTTTTTTCTCTCGGGGGCATGGTTACGAGGTTTCTAATAATTGGCCAATTGCAGGCGCTATCAGCTACTCCCCCAAACTACTACTGACAGCAAGTTCAATCTTTCAAAGCTACCACCTTCACAGGATACTGCTACGTACCGTGTTTTCCACACGTATCAACATGTTATGATTAAAATGGGCTTACTGAAATAGTCTCTAGATTGGGCAGAGGTACTTTTATAAAGGTATAATTTAAAAACTCGGTAAAAAATTTAAAAAGTAACATTTTTACGAAAATTTGTAACTTTGCTGCTGCGCAACTTGTTTTACACAGTAGTTCTACAAAAAACTTTGTATACAGAAATTGCATCAAATTTAATACCCTACAACTTTAAATTTTCCCAGTAAGATACATAGGTAAAAAGATATCCTCCATAATCTGAAAAACATCGGGAATTTTAGAACGAAAAAGTTTTCGACACGCCATAGCGAGCGCATAAGGGAGGCAAGGTTGAAAACTTGGATTCTGAACCAACGGGCCGACTTACAGGACTATTTGATCTTTTGTAAGGTAAAACCCCTTTTTCAACCTCTATTCCCTAGACTACAGTAACATAGGAAAAATGTCGAAGAAGGCCTTTGGGAAGTCTTCTACGAGAAAAAACATGTGACACTAACGTTAAACGAGGACAATGAAAATATTGAAGTTGACGAGAAAATTAAAAATATGGAAAAACTTTAGAAAATTGTTCTTAATAATTGCCAAATTACTATTAAAGAGGTTGCCGAAGTAATTATTGCTGATGTTTTGTGCACGAAACGAATGTCAGTCAAATTTATTTAGCAACTGTAAAGTTTTAAACAAAAATTACTGAGGCGTTTGTAAATGGAGTAGCTAACGTTCCAAAATTGCACCAACACGTCACAACAGGTGACAAAGGCCCAATCGCCTCAATTCCTGAAAAGCCCAAATCGAAAATAGCATGTTAGGTTTGAGCAAAGATCTAGTTATGACTATATACGAGGTGCGACAATTAAGTAATGAGACTGATGTGAAAAAAATCTTTAGTGTATTCTCCTTCAAAGTAGTTCCCTTCTGCTTGCACCCACTTACTCCAGCGCTTCAGCCACTGTTGGTAACATTTCTGGAACTCTTCTTTTGGAGTGCCTTCCAAGACCCGCGTCACAGCTTTTTGGACATCTTCTGTTGTTTGAAAATGGTGTCCATTGAGCACCATTTTGACTCTTGGAAATAGAAGTCACACGGCGCGATATCGGGTGAATAAGGTAACTGTGGTAGTACTGGAATGCGTTTTGAGGTTAAAAGTTGCCGCACAGATAGTGCAGTATGGGATGGCGCATTATCGTTATGAAGAATTCAATTATCAGCAATGTTCGCATGGACGGAGAACTCGTTTTCGAAGTCTTTCTACAACTTCTTTGTAGAAATATTAGTTAATTATTTAGCCAGAAGGCACCCACTATTTATGAACAATGCCCTTGGAATCGAAGAAGCACACAAGCATGCATTTCACTTTTTTGGCCTGGGTGATCCTTTTAAACACCATTGCGAACTTTTACGTTTTGTTTCTGGATCGTAGTGGTAGAACTAACTTTCATCATCAGTGATAACACGGCTCAATAAATCTGGATTGATTTCCATTTGCTCTAACAAATCGACTACCCCATTTTTCCGTGTTTCTCGCTGTTAGGTCTGTGAGATTTTTGGGGACCATCTTTGCACAAATTTTTCTTATACCCAGATTTTGAATTAGCATTTGACGAACAGTTTTCCAATTGATGTTGAGTTCTTGTGCCATCATTTTAACGGATAGTCTTTCGATCAGATCGTTTGATTTCACGCACCCTGTCCTTGTTGCCATCAGTCCGTGAGGTTGATGGTCATCCACTGCGGTCTTCATCTTCAACATTCGTTCTGCCTTCACAAAAATTTTATGCCAACGAAAAACTTGAGCACTTGACATAACCCCATTTCTAAAAGCCTTCTGAAGCTTACCGTAAGTTGTCGCATTCACACCCAATTTAACACAAAAAGAAATGGCATATCGTTGCGCAATATTTCACGATTCCGTTTCTGTAACGAAAGACAACACGTGTTCCCTTATTACAGCACAACTCACGACTGAGCGGCCGCATCAATGTGCCGCTTGGACTAGAAGTAGTTTAGAGATCAAGGTCAAAAGATGGAGCGCTTGCGTAAGCTTCAGGATTACATCTTACAAAAAAATTCAGTCTTATTACTTAATTGTCGTACCTCGTATGTTTAAACGCTTGTCGCATTGATCAGAAATTGGTGGTTCTATTGACAACAGATCTGGAGAATATGCGGTGGGTGAAAGGACATTCCATTCAAGCTCCGACAAAGTTTGTTTTAGAATTAAAGCAACAGGTGGCCTAGTATTGTTATGTATAGAATCATTTTGCCTTGATTACTTATCATTGATAGGCGTTTTTGGCCCAATGCACGCTTCAAATTTTAGCAATCTCCTGTAATAGTTTCATTCGGTTTCAACACCTCGTAGTCACCATACCTTCTTGGTTCTGCCAAATATAGATCATGAATTTTCTGTTTTGACCTCGATGCCTATGGAATTTGTAACAATCTCCTGTAACAGTTTTATTCGGTTTCAACACCTCAATCACCATACCTTCTTGGTTCCACTAAACATAGATCATGAATTTTCTGTTTTAGCTTCGATGCCGACGGTTAACAATGTTCCCCCATGAAATTTGTAGCAAACTTCTGTAACAGCTTCATTCGGTTTCTAATTTCAGTCACCATACCTTCTTGGTACCACTAAACATAGACCATGAATTTTCTGTTTTGACCTCGATGCCGACGGTTAACAATGTTCGGCCCATGGAATGTGTAGCAAACTCACATCATAGTCACCATACCTTCTTGGTCCCACTAAACATAGACCATGAATTTTCTGTTTTGGCCTCGATGCTGACAGTTAACAATGTATTCGGCCCATAGAATTTATAACAATCTCCTGTAACAGTTTCATTCGGTTTCAACACCTCATATTAACCATACCTTTTTGGTCCTACTAAACATAGATCATGAATTTTCTGTTTTGACCTCGATGCCGACGGTTAACAATGTTCGGCCCATGGAATGTGTAGCAATTCCTGTAATAGTTTCATTCGGTTTCAACACTTCATAGTCACCATACCTTCTTGGTCCCACTAAACATTGATCTTGAATTTTCTGTGTTGTCCTCGATGCCGACGGTTGACAATGTTCGGCCCATGGCATTTGTAGCAAACTCCTGTTACAGTGTCATTCGGTTTCTACACTTCACAGTCACCATATCTTCTTGGTCCCACTAAACATTTATCATGAATTTTCTCTGTTGTCCTCGATGCCGACGGTTAACAATGTTCGGCCCATGGAATTTGTAGCAATTAGTGTAATAGTTTCATTCGATTTCAACACTTCATAGTTACCATAGCTTCTTGGTCCCACTAAACATTGATCATGAATTTTCTGTGTTGTCCTCGATGCCGACAGTTGACAATGTTCGGCCCATGAAATTTGTAGCAACCTCTTGTAACAGTTTTATTCGGTTTCAACACTTCATAGTCACCATACCTTCTTGGTCCCACTAAACATTTATCATGAATTTTCTTTGTCCTCGATGCCGACGGTTGACAATGCTAGGCCCATGAGATTTGTAGCAACCTCCTGTAACAGTTTCATTCGGTTTCAACACCTCATAGTCACCATACCTTCTTGGTCCCACTAAACATAGACCATGAATTTTCTGTGTTGTCCTCGATGCCGACCGTTGACAATGTTCGGCCCATGAAATTTATAGCAAACTGCTGTAACAGTATCATTCAGTTTCTACACTTCATACTCACCATACCTTCTTGGTCCCACTAAATATAGATCATGAATTTTCTGTCTTGGCCTCGATGCTGACGGTTAACAATGTTCGGCCCATGGAATTTGTAGCAAACTCCTGTAACCGTTTCATTCGGTTTCAACACTTCATGGTCACCATAACTTCTGGGTCCCACTAAACATAGATCATAAATTTGCTGTTTTTGCCTGATGCCGACGGTTAACAATGTTCGGCCCATGGAATTTGTAGCAAACTCCTGTAACAGTTTCATTCGGTTTCAACACTTCATAGTCACCATACCTTCTTGGTCCCACTAAACATAGATCATAAATTTGCTATTTTTGCCTCGATGCCGACGGTTAACAATGTGTTCAATGGAATTTGTAGCAATCTCCTGTAAGAGTTTCATTCGGCCTCAACACCTCATAGTCACCATACCTTCTTGGTCCCATTAAACATAGATCATGAATTTTCTGTCTTGGCCTCGATGCCGACGGTCAACAATGTTCGGCCCATGGAATTTTGCGTTTCGGATCATCTAAGTAAATTCAGTTTTCATCGCTAATCACAATCCGAGAACAAACTTTTTTTTCTTTGTCTGATAAATTTTCAATCGATTCGCAAGCACTTGGAGATAATTCGTGTGGTAGCTATTTTGCTTGGTTTAGAATCTTTCCCGTGTCTTGTAATCTTTCGTTAATTGCTGTGTGATCAACATTCATACTCGGCTTGTTTTGAGTTTTGTACAATAATTCTAGAAATTTTGCATTTACAAACGTTTTTGGTTGTTCTGAGCATTCTTAGACATTGAAATCTGTATTACCAAGCGTGAACAAGCTTTTGGTGACTATTATTAAGGTAATATTGTAGCAAATGCTGAAAATGCTCGTTTGTTCGTTTCACTTCAATGCTTCTAAAAATACGTGTCTGTTGCTTAAACTTGGAATAGAATATTTAATCGTGCAATTCAAACCATCTTCAAGCTTTTTTGGTACGACTTAATATCAACTGAAAAGACATTAGATTAAATTAGCTTTGACCATAAACTGAAGTTCGTGACTGAATGTATCAATTTTGAATTGCACCTTATGGTCCCAGATATTAAAAATGAATTCTTAGAACTGTGGCATAACGTCATTGGGTTGGGGTACGTTCTTTCTTATCAAAATTCGGAAAAATCGAATTTTGGCTAATAGTTTCCAGACGCTAAAACAAAATAAAAACTTCCTTTTATGTATTATATTTCTCCGATTTATCGGTTAAAATAAATTATGTTCATGGAGAAGTTGTAATAAATTTTATGCATTACCTACTTTTTAGCTTTGTTAATTGCTGTGTATATTATTGTACTATTAATAAAAGTTTTTCCAATTGTAGTTAATAAAGTAATAAATATGGCTTAGATTTCTAAACACCCTGTACACAATCGAATAGTGTAAGAAATCCCAGTGGCTTTATTACTTATAGTAACGGCAAGCGGTTGTCTCATTTAGTTACATTCAAATATATTTAACATTGAGTTAGAGCTGAGAAATTTAAACATTAATTACAATTTATTTGGTTTATTAGATGTATAAATAAAATTAATTTAGCGATACACAACCTTTTTCAATGTTTTGAAACACTAAATAATATAAATCCTGTAAAAATTGCACAACTGATGTCACTGACCGATGTTAAAAGCATAACTTTCGATAAACGAATAAATATGAAATACTTTTGTTTTTACAACATGATTTAATTTGAAAAACGTGTGTTAGTAACGGATGTCGCCACTGTAACTAATAAAGTCACTATTAGAAAATCAATAATAAAAAACAGAAACCTTACAATAATCTATTTTACAGCTGACTCAACGTATGAGGTTGCTACAGAATCTGTAACATTACCGCTACCTTCCTTACCAGCAGCGTATGCAGTGACGCCGGCAACTTCAGGAAACTACACCAGCGCTTCGATAACGCATAACGGATCCTACTTAAATCTTCCCGAAAGTTCAGTCAGCCTCCTAATACCAGATGGCGCAATTTCAAGAGCGCGAAAACACGATTTATTTTTGTCAATACTCAACGAGGACTGTTTTCGTCCAAAACTCGCCGAAAATTTAACACAATTAAGTCCTGTTGTTTCATGCGGTCCAAATATTTCATTAAGTAAAGCGGTAATATTAAAATTGCCACATTGCTGCGACATATCTAAAAGTAATTGGTCGATATCTGTCCTTCAAAGCGATTGCAGCGATTCTCAATGGCAAACTGCTGTAACTTTAGGACAGGAAACAATTAATACCGAAGTATTTTGTCAATTAGACAACGAAATGGCTTATTTAGTAACAGATTCTTTATCTAGATTTGTAATAGTTGGCCAGTCGATAAATGGTTATGCCGTTAAACGTTTAAAGCTTGCCATATTTGCACCGAAATTGTGCTTTCAATCAACTGCTGATTATAGTATCAGAGTTTACGTTCTAGAAGATACAGATAGTTCCATGGAAACAGTTTTCGGTCAAGAGAAACGACTTCGAGGCCTGCTTATGGACGAGCCACGCGTAATACATTTCCAAGACGGTGGAAACAATCTTTGCCTAACTTTGGATAATATTAGCGACGGTTGGAAAGCTAAACCTAGCTCAGATTATCAAGAGATACCATTCAGGCATTTATGGCAAGCAAACAGTAATAGTTTACATTGTTCCTTTACTTTAGAAGCGTACGAAATTAATCACGGCCTAAGTTTTACTATAACAGTAAATCAGAAAAGCTTTAATAATCATCAGATTTTCCGAGTATCCTGTAGGGATGATAACAATTTCTCTAATCGAACTAGTTCTCCATTTATACCAAAGCTTGCCGTGCAAAATGAATCTCCTCGATCTACGACGGAATCTAGTAAGTCTTTTAAACAGTTAAGTCAAGACGATAATACGAATACACCTAAAAGTGCCAAAAATTTTAAACTAGCCAACCCAGATGATTCGGTGACATCAAAACTAGCTAAAAATCTTATACTAACTGATAGAGGCGTGTCAACTTGCGACGACTTTTTGTTCAGGTTAAATCGGCAAGTTAAAAAACAAATATGTCAGTGCTTAGATCCTCCCAATTCAAGAGGTAACGATTGGAGAATGTTAGCACATGCTTTATCAGTCGACAGGTATATTAATTATTTTGCAACCAAATCGTCGCCAACTGAGTGTATCTTAGATCTATGGGAAGCAAGAAATAGACAAAGTAATGCTTTAACAGAGCTCGTCAAAATATTTAGGGACATGGAACGATATGATGCTGCGTCCATTTTAGATAACAGTTTAGGTCCTAACTGGTTATAAATTATAAAAAGGAAACTATGTTTAGCTATTAGATTCTAAGTGTTTTGTTGTGTATATATTAAGTGATGCGAGTTAATGGAAGTACATAAAGTTATGTTGTTTAAAAAATGTTTGTTAGAAGTTTTTAAATGTTTTGTATCCAGTTTATAAGATATTGGGGCATTTTTAATAAAATTTGTAGAGAGGTAGTATTTTTTATAAATCTTAAAAGTATTTTGAAAACTTTTTGTATTTGAAAATTTCTACAATAAGTTAAACAAGACTGATTTAAGAAAAGACTTTTGCAGTCATAATCAAATTTTATAATAAAACAGTACTTAATTATACCCAACAGCCGATATTGTAAAAATGTCGACAAGACATCGAACGAGGAAATTGAAAAAAGCACAATTTAACTTTTTCTCTAGTTTGTCATGATTGAATTTTTGGGCTTCCTCAAGTCTTAACTTTTTAGCAAATTTTTCTTTCGAAAGGGTCAATTTGTTAGTCATTAGTGAAAGTTTTTCCACATCGGAAAATTTTCTGACTATGAATTTGTAGAAATATTCAATTTCATTGTTAAACTTGTGTAAATCTGAGCTTTTATCAGGTATTTTTTATGTGGTACACTAAATATATCTAAATTAATTTCCGTTGATTACTATATTTGCCGTGTTGAACTGCTAACATGGTTATTAGAGTGTGATTGAAATGAGACGAGACCAACATCATCCCCGCACGATATTCTAATTTAGTCCAACAAGTTCAATATTGCTTTTAACACTAAATATTGAGGTTCTAGGTGTTTACTATTTCCCATATTTTTTATGTCGTGTTTATGTAGAGTTTATTTAGAAAATAAACTGCGCAATAAAATTTTAATCAAACCAACAAGAGGAACTGAATATTTATGTAAATTAATACTGAAATTAGTGCTACTCATGGATAATAGCCGATCCTTGTAGATAACATATGTGATGTTACGTAACAAGTCTCTTCTAGTTTCAATCATGTTCTAGCCGATATAAATGTAATTTGCAAGACTAGTATGATTTAGATCAGGCTAATTATTAGACATGGCAAATATAAATAGCTTTGAATTTGAAAATCCATATTAAATGGATACGGTTAAAGTTTAACTATACAGTGCTATTACTGAGTATTGACGACCCTGAATGTACCGAATAGGCAACCCAATTTACACTTTCATAGTTTGCTATTCGAATACATTATTTGTTGTCATATTTCCAACTGTCAATAATTAAGTTATAATATTTAAACTACTACGAGTAAAATTGGTATTCACCTTTGTTAAAGAAATTTTTTTAATAAAGCATAAAATAGCAGGATATAAAATGAAAACAGCGGCAGTTCCTTAATAAGTGCACACGAGCACGTGAACTCCCAAGTAAATACGTATTTACGCATTAAAAAAACGAAAACATTTATTATTCTATTTTTCTATTTATGTATTTAACATTCAATGAAATAACTCACTCTCTAAGATGTTTTTATCCC
>JAHWXV010386220.1:0-11571 GCA_024586415.1 Phrixothrix hirtus | reverse complement strand
AACTTTATTTATTCTATATCAGAGTCGACAACTTTGTGGCTTTTAATGGTTCTTCAAAAAGGAAGATATGGTATAGCGCAAAATTTTGACGTGATGAGTAAAAACCAATCTGATTTTCGGAATCAGCGCACCCAAATTAGTAAAAAATAAGTCTCAATTTGAAGTCAGCAAAAATCGTGTTGGTCAGTGTATTCTAAGGGAGAATGTTTTTTAGAGTTACCGAAAGATGAGAAGTAAATGTTGACTGATGCCTGAACTTTTTGATGTTGGCAGTGAATCGTGCAGTTACATCACAATGTCGTTTCAAAATGAGAAACATAAAACTTTCTCTAGGAAAATTATTTTTGAAGACTGGAGCCGTTCTTCCTATTTTATTCATATAATCCTTGACGATGTTACGAATATCAGTCTCGGTCAAGGGAAATCCAAAGTCGATCATTTGAAGTGTGCACTTCACGAATCCAGCTTCTTACAGAGAAAATATAGTTGGTGTACCTGGTTTTTGGAGATAGCTACCTGACAACTTATAGTTGATAGTTCTTCGACTAATACCATACTATTTAGTAGCTTCAACTTGAGTAAGAGTTTTGTATCTCACGGCCTCCAAATATTCAGTCAACTGGTTGTCTGTATAATCGAACCAATTTTCCTCTTGTATTTGTCAGGCATCTAAAATACCAAAAATTAACTAGTCCCTTATATTATAATTTCATAAGAGCAAATAAAACTCTTGAATGGATACGGTAAGTATCAAACTTACCTAAGTAAGTAGTCTAACAAAGAATCTTTGCAAGTTTCAACTGCACTTAATTCAAATTACTTACCCAACGATTTAAAATTACTAAGAATCAAACTTGTTTGTTAGGTTAGGTTCAAAATCAATATAGAATTGAAAACTGCTGTCTTGTGGTTTTAAATATGATTTCTCATGCCATAAAAGTAAAACAAATCAGGAGTTGGATTATTTTGCACAATTTACAAAGTAACCCGAAATAGCTCCGAAAATTTCAACAAACCAAGTACTTCATAATTGTGAATACTCTTGCCAAACTATAAAATTATCCATTTCCATACTTTAAAGTCGATGATATAAGGATTAAAAATTGTCATTGCTTATCTTTTAAAAGCATTCAGAAGTTGCTGCACAGTTGAAAGTTCTGTGGTAATAAAATCAGCGCACATCCGAAGATTGTGAACAAACCAGCATCAAGCAATGACGAGACGTTAGGATTATATATTAAAACAGATTCGAACGCTATTACAGACTTGTAGACACCTATTTCGTAACCAGAGGGCAGCACAATACAGACGCCGTTGTGCAAAGTTACCCCGGCCTGTGAAAAACAACCCAGATTTACGGTAGTGGAAGTATACCAGTGGGGTTTTCCCTAATCGGCAATCTTTGGACAACATTGTTAAATTATTGTAACTACAGTATAACTCTGTTATAGCGAACCTGTGGGATAACGAACACTCGCCTATAACGAATAAAATTTCAAGTTCCGAATTGATTTACATTTATTAACGTCCATTTGATGATTACTTTAATAAACACATTTATAACGAATTGTCCGAAATAATGAACACTTTAATTATTGTAAATTCGATTTTACGATCCTTCATAATGAACTTAATTTGAAAAGACTAACTAATTTTAAGAATTAATCAACAAACAAGATGAGTAAACTTATTTACCTGCATTAGACAAATGTATGTAGATACTGGTAAGGCAGTTTTAAAATACGCGTCGAGAATTCAGTCAGATATGTAAAGCTTGTCGCTCATTTATAAAATACGCAACAACTTATGCGTGGTTTTACGTTTACATAGTTATTTTTAAATGTGATAGGTACGTTTTGCCACTCGGAGATCTACCGAAGGTGTTTGAAGAACACCAAAATTGTTAAAAATTCAGCAAAACTTCCGTAAAGCTTGCCGTTTACTTAATCGCGGCGCCACACCGCAAAGAGTGGAGAAAAACATTGCATGGGATTTATTTAATTTATTCAAATGTGTACATTCGTTTATCTCTGCACTTCTGCACGCCGAATAGAAGCACAGGAATTGTGAAAGTAAAATCCCCTGCGAAAAATTTCACTTCGGCGCGCTTCATGTTGTATGAAATAGCGAAAATTTACAGAAATTCTGTTGAACTTATGGTAATTTAGTTGACCATCGATCACCTTCGACAGCTCATATTCTTCAGTTAAAGTCAACTTTATGTTCAATTTTTCCAACAAGTAACGAGCTTAATTCTCCGCTCACTGATGCAATGCGAAGCACACCGAAGAGAAATTATTGACACGTAATTCTACACACAAATTTGTAACTCGTATAAGTTCACAAGCATGCATTTTCAATGGTTCTTTTACAGTGAATAATCGCTTATAGCGAACAAAATTCTTGCAATTTCCAAGTTCATTATAACAGAGTTATACTGTACTTAAGTTATGACATGTGTATGCATTAACTAGTTGATTTATATTTATTCTTAGTTATCCGAAAAGTTATTTTAATAGAAAATCTTTTATAAAAACAAATTAAGTGTAACACAAACCTTCTAACAGGACCCACCAATAACCATCGTGCTACTCCCGCCCTCTCAGGTCCCGTAAAGTTCAATCGCATGAAATTGTTAGTGTGACGTTACTGCCAACAATTTTAAAACTGTATTATAGATAATATTATGTTGAGTATGCATAGATATTGCATAGCTAAAGTGCACCTTTAACAAAATTATATCTGTTATATTAGTATCCGAAAATTTACCAATAATAAATAAAATAACCATGACTTCTATATAAAAAACTTCTGTATAAAAACTTATTCATAATGTTACATACAGCGTTCGTACTGAATTCATAGAAAATTGTTATGTTAGAAAATGTTCCTAATTTGTGCCAGATACATCATTACCATATTTAGCTTAAACATATAGTGCCTAGCATTCGACGTCAATGCTCGTTGCCAAGCAACACAGTTTGTTTGGAATTCATATTGCTCTTTTTAGAATAAGAAAGAACATTTTTAAATATTTTGTAATCTATGTATGTGTACATGTTTAGATACTTATTACATTTTTAATTTGACTTTCTAAGAGCAAAAACAACACTTTATTAGAGAGTTCCTTATGTATACAACAAGAGAACGTGTAAAGTTTTAAGTGAAAACTTAATTTTGTATGTACAAATAATAATATTCGATCGAACAAATTGAGGGTTGTATTAATTAGTTTGCCATTTCATAGAATAGATGCGAAGAGGGCAGCGTTGTGAAACCCTAAAAATTGTATACCAAACAAATCAATAAAACTTGGCAATAACGTTTTGTGGGTAAATTTCCTTTGTTTCATTGTCTGAAGTCCTTTTCATTATTTTTCTTTTTTCCGAATAATTCTTCCAGTGTTCTCAAGTACAAAACGTGTAAACTAACTAGCCTATTTTTTCTCATATTTGTCGTAAGATATTAATTCATATACAAATAGATTATTTTTAATGATCAATATAACACTGGGCCGGCTGTGAAAATATCTTTAGTATTAAATATGTAATTAAATTTTGAGCTCCTACATTAACGCAGCTGATTCAGGGTTTTTGCCATGTTTCAAAAGCCCTCAAAGTGTTCTGTTTTAAGCCAGCTAAGCATGGTCTGCAATTAAGCTTCAATTTTTCTAAATCTCAAAACGTTACCCCTTTTTGGTAAGTAAAAGAGGTCCACAAAACTAAATACGGTGAGTGAGTAAGGAAGGTGTGGAACGACAAGCGTAACGTTGGATACCAAAAATTCACGAATTTGAATGTTCAAGACATTACAAAAAAATCACCATTAATCATCTATCAAGGGGGGTACTACCTTGAAGTGCAAGATTCCCTTCACATCGCATTTATAAAACACGAGTATCACTCATAACATTGCGTTCGACTCATGGTCTCATCACTATAAATCCAATGAATCATTTCAAGAGTATCAGACGCTGTTATTCCTAGTTTTAAACAAAATTTGATATTCGGGAGCAGCTCCAAATTTTACATTCATCTTGGCAATCACAGAGAATTTAAAACACGTATTAATAAAATTACTTGTAAAACAGACATACATGCACATAGAATTCAAACTTCTGGCAAACTGAGTCACAAGACAACGCAACAGACAACTACCTACCATTTCAATCGCATAACTTCAGTCAGATTTGTATTGATCATACCATGTATTTCGCGTTAAAACAATATTATATAATTTAGAATTTTAAAAATGATATAAAAACGATAGTAAAGACCTTCATAGTGACACTATCACCGAAACCTATCATTAAATCATAGTAAAGATGAGATAGCAAAAGATGACTCGCAATCAGTTCTAAGAAGGAAGAAATAGAAGAAACTAAATTCCGAATTTTTCTTTTGCTAATATGGGCGTCTCAACTAAGAATTCTAGTCAAATCAAAAGGGGAAAAATCTTTATTAGAAATGCAAGCGTTTCTCTTCCATCACCACAACTCACTTGGCTTAAGTTCCAATAAGCGTTCACCAAAACTAAGCAAACTGGTTTTGAAAGTTAGAAATAGAAAAAAAGAAGCTAAACTCATTATTTTCGAAACTCAAAATTAAATTCAAGTTTTCCAGTTCCTATTGAACAATTAATCTTTGCCTTTTAAACGCTGCTTCGATAGCAATTTTGAAACCCTGCATATAATGTATAAAAATCAATTCGGTCTCTTGTGAAGCACCTTATTCATGAAAGACATGTGGAACATAATCTAAAGAAATTTTAATAATTTTGAAAATTTCCTGCGACCTAATTTATTTAATCGCGAAAGGACTTTTGAAGACGAATAAAAATAATCGTTTTCTTTGAAATACTGTGAGAACGGAACACTTTTGTTAATTTTTTCTCATGTTGAAGTATCCAGATAGCCCTTTTTTTCAGGTACATACTCATAAATTCATATTTCATTTCCCGAAACGATCTCATATACGTGATTTAACACTCCTCCATTGCATACAATCTGTTTTTTGCTTTACAATCGTATCACGCATATTTACATTCAAATAGTAGTGTGAAATTGACTCTTCTTCATGTCAAAGGTTGAGTGAATGTCATCGATCTTTATGAATCATTATGAACTCCAAACTTGAATTCTTAGAACAAGCAATAAATTGTCATTTTGATAATACTTTTTTACTGAAATTAGAAAACCACTTCAAACGTCATAAAAAATCACAACTCAAAAATATTCTAACGTTAAATCCATATTTTTCGTAATAAATAGTCTTTGCTTCGAAGTGCTACTAGAATGAAACCGTTTGACCCTTGACTAGAGTAATGTAATATCAAATTTTACGATTATGGCTTTTTTTCAAATACTTTCCGAAACCTAAACCATGTATTCTCATGCATTCACAAAAAAAATGAAGAAAAAACTTAGATCTCTTTTTTTCGTTAAAATAGAATTTTGAAAATCGGTTGAATATTGTATGAGGGCTTCTGGAATTTTTCAAAGATTCAACATTTGTTGAATGAACGTTTACATGAGCTTAGAAATATTGAATTTCATTCCCTGGCGCCTGTTTTTATAGAAATTGGGGTTATTCGCCTTTATTTTTACAATTAAACAATTTTACAAGCCGTCGCAGACTGATGTAGTCGAATATTGTTTATTAGCAATATATTCTATATAGACTCCATACTAGATAAGAAATACCATGTAACGTAATTGCACGGAAAGCATAGTTGTCAAAGTGGGAAAACAGTCCAAAATTGCGCCTGTGCCAAATTCATTCCAGCCCATTAGCCCAGTTATGGAATAGTGATGTAATTGTGCAGCTATTCTAAAAATAACGAAACAAACAAGAAAAATAACAGGATCACAAAGCAAAATCGTTCACAAGCAAGTTCAGAAAATAATTGCAAGCCGTTCTAAGTTGAGCAAAAATTGTTCCTTGCGCAGAGTATGTGAGGGTATGGACACACATTGTACAGTCTAAAGTAGTTGTTAAAGAATTTCTGTTAATACGTTAACGTTTGGCACAATAACATCTCGCTTGCCGCGCTTAAAGACGCATTAAATTGTGCGTTTTATTTATATTTTCAATAATTTGTATTTTATTTTACGTATTTAAAACTTTTTACAATTCTTTAATATTTTTAAAATTCAATACAATTATGAATTCAGTTTGTTTATTTAGAGTACGGGAATTGCTGATATAAACATTTTCAGTAGTTTTTTCTTATTTTACTTATTACGCACTTTTACAAAACACGGTGAAATTTCTGAACAGAATTAAGTTTATGCTTTTTTTTGTAGCAATTTATTGACAAACGTTTACATTGTTTATTTTGTTATGCATAATTATCATTAAAAATATTTTTGGTGATCTCATTATACTTACACTAACAATAAATTAGTTATAATTTAGTTTCTTATATGAATTGTAATAATTCATTAGAATTTTCTGTTTTGAGTGTACTTAAAAATGCAAACCCATAAATCTGATCCGAAGTAGCGCATGCTAAACCCACAGAGCGAGTCGACCTTTCTCAGGTTAAAACGGGCAAACTGTATATGTCGATTTGTGTAAAAAAAACAGAAGAACGAACACAAATTCCATTAAAAAGTATAGGTTAGGTACTGAATAGAAATATATCACTCGTAGCAAATTCTATTGAAAAAATAGTCATTACATCCTATTAGCTAGCATTGTCACATGTTCCCAATTATGATTATTTACATTTACATATATATAAGTTCTTGATAGATGTAACTAATAAAGATATGAATTGGTAAAACGTCATTTTATAGAATAAGTAAAATTGATTAATATACATGAAGTATAAAAACCTTTTATTAATTACTAATAAATAAATTGATAAACGATTATATGAAACATAGCCCCAGATGGCATCACATTCTATAGTTAAATTAAAATCATAAACTTTATCTAAGAATTTACGGTTAAAAGATATGGAAAACAGTATAAATACTACAAATTCAAGCAAGAAAATTCAGAACTTTCACAGTTCTCAAAACCCTACCTTATAATATTCCTTTATTGTATCTCGCCTTATTATGAAATACTGTTATAAAAGAAATCTAAGGACGTTTTTCTGGATCGATATCTCTAATAGGATCTTTTGGACCTAGTGTGATCTTACGGATTACAATAACCCCTCCCCTCAATTTGAAATTCGCTATAAACGCCGACGCTTGGAGGTTTTTCAACTGCCATTAATTATAGCTACTATAATCGATCAAGATAATGTTTGTATGTAAACGGACGTTTTTCATTTACACGACATTGTCGTATCCTTGAAAGTAGTACGAAAAGGTCTCTGAGCGTTTTTAAGTCCTCTTTCTAAGCTACGATATAAAATTAACTACCTATATTATGAATGCTAATTCACATTACCTAGTCCGAGTCCCCTTATATATATATATATATATCCATCGATATAAATTACATGACACAAACGGTTGAAACACACACAATAACACACTGGGTTTGCATGTCAAAGTATTGTAGTATAATATGTATATAGTTGTAAAAATGCATTTTTGTTTATGTGAGTCGAACGACTAACCTAAAATTTGCCTATTTATACATGCAGAATTGGTAGTATACGTTTATGCTCAAAAGCAGCTATACAATAGCGTCGAATATTTGCCTCCTTATTAGCTGTAATAACGAGCAACTTCAAACTCACCCAAAAACCTCCACTGAAAATAAGCTAGCCGAAGGCCAATTGGACTAGAAATTAGTTCAATACAAACGTATCTTATGCCAACCTTAATTCATAGAGGTTGGAGATTGAGTTATTCAACGCAAAGCGATTAATCAACCGAAAGGTCGTCGCAGTATTTTTAAAAATTATCAAAATTTTTATTTATTATTAAATTAACTTTCCATTTTGCAACTTTTGTTGATAATGTTAATAATACATAACAGACATGCATGTACTTTTTAATTTTACGCCAAGTTACACTAAATTAATATTGTAAATTTTATAATAGCTAAATACTATAATTGACAGCTAGGCATTTTCAAATTGGCAAAAAAAATACTCATAAAATGTAATTAGGTAAGTCGGTGTAATTAATTTAATTTGTTTTAACAATAGAACGTATTAGAAACGCGATATTAACTGATATGCTAATCTACAGTATAAGTTTTCCATTTTTGTCATTTATTTTCGTAGCAACTGTAGCTTAAATAAGATTTAGATCTGTTAGAACTAAGAAGTAACAATATAATTCGTAAAGCATTAACAAAAATAGTATATTTACAGATTTTCTAAAAAATCCAATGGACAAAATAATACAGGTTTCGGTTGTGTATATTAACTCTACACCCCTTAAAATATTGATAACCATATGCTTTTATTGAGTATTATACAGTACCCCATTTCCATGTTAGTTTAAAATCATTTAATTTCTCCAATTTACAAGTAGCAAAATGTTCTCAATATTCAATTATGGTGAAGAACTGTTCTATTGGTTTATATAATACAAAATAAGTAGGAGAAACTGCTTGGTGACTAATTAACAGTTAGCAATAGACATTGTAATAGGCCGGTAGTCTAACATAAGCACAACACGAGGAGGATACTGATAATAAAATGTACCATGCAAATTTTGCTCCCTATTTCATCAGTTTTTGTACAACTAAAGTCTTTCCCACTTACAAAGGAAGAATTGCGTAAAATGAAAACATACATCATCACAAACACATAAAGTACTTATCAAACAATTAGACAGTCCAAGCGATAACAATTTCTAATTTTCTACATCCACACTAACGAACTTTAAAAATTTAAATAGAGAATCGATAATTTAAAATTAGGTAAAATTTATTTTATTAATAATGCAATTACAATTGAGCTGCTTATGAAAGCCAAAATTACGTTTTCCCATCATAAAAAACGCTGTTTGAAGATTTAAACCTGATCTTCCTATAAAAAGAAATTTCGTTTCTACATAAAACAAATGAAGCAATTTTTTTTATAAGGCACATCAAAATGCCACGAGTACCTTGACGTACAAAGTCTCATTAATTGAATTATCCTGTACAAAATTGAGAAGCATGCCTCTTCTGCGCCATGATTTGTCAGCGACTCATCTGCATTTGGTTTTGAATTAATTTAGTTCAGATTTCTTCCTCTTCATTCCTTAATATTTCAGGTAGAACGGAATCTTTCTTTATACTTACACATTTAATTGAGTGTCATATCAATTTGATGTACATGTATCATGAGGAAGAAAAATAGTACATTAAAAGGTGCACCCATTATTTCTTTTGAGTAAGCAATGTTCCAATTTGTAATTCTTGAGAGGGCGATTCACAATCACAACATTTTTGGCTCGTCAGAAACTGCCGCCAAACAATGAAACATTTTAGATTAGTCAAATTCAACACTGAGTCAACAGGTAGTTGATTCTAATTAAATACATTTTTATTCACATACTAATTATACAGGACCATACATTCATTCGTTTTCCTAGAAAAATAGAAGAAAAGCATTTTTGATCAATTTCCTACCGCTTGATGAATATTAATAATAAAAAAAAGTTTAAAATATTAAAATTTGGTTTTTCATGTGAGAAGGTGATATTTCCATTTTTTTCAGTTTACTTTTTACCTCAGCATGTGTACATATCTATTACTGGGACAAGGTACTTTTCCACTTCTCATGTTCATCTCTGCCATTACAATTCTCAAGTTGCTATACCGCAATTCAATTATTCCACCTCCTGTTAGCTCCCTCTTTAATTTTGAACATTTTACATATAATAGGTACCGTCCATAAAGTACCACATATAAATATGGTATGAATTCCGTTACTAATTTACCTACTTTAAAACATAACTGTTACATTAGTAATTTTATCCATAATTTTAGTAATATTGTAAAATATTAATTGTTTTTAAAACGATATATAATTTGTTATTGATTAAAAATCGCTAACAACACTAGTGTTACTTGAAAATTAAGTTTTAATAACTTTGGTATAATTACAAAGTAAAAGGTTCCAATAATTATTTAGTTGTATTCATATTATTCTTTAAAATAATTTCTTTGGTTGCAATAATGTTAATTATGAAAATTAATTTTATAAAAATGTTGTCCCATTATAAATTATAGTTATTGCCAAACCCCGAATTCTAAGAAAAGTATAATACTTTTCAATGATATAGTCAAACAGTCAAGTTACGTTCTGATATAGCGTATTCTTTTCAAAACTTGGTTGGTTGCCTGCAGCCAATGCTTCTCGTTAAATGATGCTAAGGATTTTTGCTGTAATAAAATCATCGAAGGTCAAGTTAAATAGGTAATAACACTGCATTCAGAGTGCAGACTTCGTTGTGAACGTTTGTTCGATTTTCTAAACTTCGTTCATTATTACATTGGTTATTAATACCGATTAAAAAATTGAAAATACAAACAAATGTATTAGTGTTTAAGTTTTGAAAGTAAGTCGTCTTTGTTTCAGCACCTAATTCTATGGCATTTGCATCATTTATTTAACATATGAAACTCCAGGTTGACTGTATTCCAATTTTGGACCGTTAAGTCCGATGTGCAAATTAGGGAAAACTAAACAAATTAGCCAGTCCTTTTTGATCGTTAACATTGTCGTATATCGTCGATCGAAATCCATTAGCTAAGGAAACTTGACATACCGTCCCATAAACAGGCCTTCCCATAAGTGAATTATTAAGTTTTATTTACATCAAAAACGTCGTTGAGATGAAATTTTTCCGCCTCTTTGACGTATATGATTTGTTTTCGGTATTTATCTAAGCTCGTCCCGTCCTTTTGTTAAGTTCTATCACGTAATTAAACCACAAAAGCAGTATCTCCGCAACGTTTTGATTAATTGTATTAAGTAAAAGACATTTCTTGTTTATTTTTGTAGATCATACTTACTATCAACTATTTAAAATCATCTAAGTAACTAAACGTGCTTTTGCCGATTTCATATTTACTAAAAGTAAATCGAATCTCTACCGGGTGTTAAAACACGTTTAAATATTTAAAGGACATATAGTACGAGCGAAAACAAGTAAAAAAGTTTTAATGAACGTGAATCCGAAAATCAACCGTTTTCTTAACAAGAGCGAGTTGCACTTTGAAAATCAAAGAAAGCTACAATTTCCATTAGCAGTTTACTGCAATGTATACGCTGTTTTCAAGATAAACGCGTTTTTTTTGTTTCTTTAATCATAGAAACCACGACATTCTCTAAAGTAAAAAAATGTTTTCATAAGTTTTATTATCAGTTTGAAGTGCTACGAGGGTTGCCTTTTATGTTGTTACAAATGACCACTAGATATCGCTAGTGTAATAAGCTATTACCATATTCGTAAATTTGACATTTTGTATTGTAAAATCCGTGGCGGCTTAGAAATTGACAGAGTAGTTTGTTTACAATGCGCGTTTAAAGAAAGTAATTTTGTGACAAAATGGAAATTACTTGTGAAGGTTTTCGTTGGATGATTTTATACGATTTTCGTAAAGGCCTAACTTAGCAACAATGCTTAGAATCGCTTCGTTTAACTTTTGGAAATGAAGCACC
>JAHWXV010386192.1:0-11491 GCA_024586415.1 Phrixothrix hirtus | reverse complement strand
CGGAATTATATTTGCACAGGTATTTCTTTTCTAAACAGTTAATGATTAGTTAATATAAGAAATAATACCTAATTTTAGGTTTCCTGAGAGAAGACAGTCGGGTAAACTCATATTTAGTAGAATTAAGTCAAATTTAGTAAATTATGGATCTTTTATTAAACCTCGGCCGCAGTCTTACATAAAAAATAATAATGGAATTAACGAAACAAATGCTTTAGCAAACTTTGGGACTAATTATACAAACTCTTGCAGAAAAATTGGAGCTGCTGTTGGTGTAACAAAATCTCCGATTCAAGAAATATAAGAAAGAAACATAGGTATAAGCCGTATAAGTTTCAGTTGGTTCACAATTTACATCCTGGAGATACCACAAGAAGAATGAATTTTTGCAATTAGTTCCGGCAAAAGACAAATGCTGATATTAATTTTGCTTCCAAAGTTATTTGGTCTGATGGGTCGTTTTTTAGTAGTTGCGGGATTTTAAATCGTCACAATTCTCGTTACTGGTTCGATCAACATCTTCATGTCGTATTTCCTCTTCAACGACAAGGACGATTTGGTGTCTGCGTGTCCTGTTTTATTTTAGGGGCATATATAAAATCCTTTTATATATGAAGGAACATTAACTGGAAACCGAAATCTTGTAATTTTCCAAAACATTATCCCACAATTAATCGACGAAATTCATTTGGCCCATTTGAATAATATTTATTATCAACAAGACGGAGCTCCGGCACATAATGTGCAGATTGTGCAGTCGTTTCTAGAGGAACATTTCGGAAACCGTTTGATCACATCAAATGGTCCTGTGAGATGGCCCGCAGATCACCCGACTTGTCAATACTTGATTTCTTTTTATGAGGGTATTTGCACAATAAAATATATAACGGCCACGACCAATATGAAACAATAAAAAAATTACGTGCTACCATAGAGAGAGAATTTATGACTTTTCAAGCACGACACATTATAATTCTGAATGCCTTGCGCAGAATTAGAACAATGTGGCAAATGTGTCTGAGACACAATGCAAATCAATTTGAACAATTTTTGTGAAGTTTAAGCTTTCTCTTGTTTCTGTTATAATATATGTTTTTACTTTGTTATTTTTCAAGTCCTACTTAAACAAAATTGGTTGAATTTCTGAAAATTGTAATTCTTTAGTTAAATTTAGATAGTAACTACAGAGTATTATATATTTTTGAAAAGGGCACGATAAACTCGATACAACTAGATGAAAGCATACCGGGTGTCCCATATAAAAAAAAACACAAGTTTAGTCGATATATCGTATACTATTGATTTTAGAAAAAAAAGTAGGCACGCCATTGAACTCTACGTTAAAATATCTATAAGATACAGTTTTGGCTTTTCGATATGATTAATCGTTCCCAAAATACGAAGTATGCTCCTAAGATGCAAATTTACAATTTCTCCTTGTAGCTCAAAAGCAAAGGTGGCTGTGAAAAATTTGATTACAGAATCGTCCGTTTCACTAAAAAGTAACAACATGTCGCGAAACCGCAATCCGCTGACTTTAAAAATAACTGGACATACTCTACACAAATGATTAAATCATTATTTACGTTTATTTTGAAACGATAATTGTAACAGTCCCCATCTAATTAACTTAGAACACCAAACACTGCTTAACTCTGGAGATTTTCCTTAGTAACTCGCTTCAGCGGATCTTTTCCAAGAAACCGATTAGTTCGGATATAAGAGCATTATAGGTATAAGAAAAGTAATAAGTTTAAAACAATCATAGCCGTTTTCAAAAAATTGGTGATTCGAGTTTAACAACAATCTCACTAGAACGTGTCAAGAAAATTGTAAAAGTCAAATATAAAGTTTAACTTTTCTACGACATTTAGTTTTATAGCTACATTGACCACATGCGTATACGCAGACAAACACACATATACATAGACATACAGACCAATTTCTAAAAACATGGTTTTTGGACTCATGTGACCTAAAAACTTTCAAATTTTGCTCGGGAAGGTCTTTTTAAACAATATTTCTTTTCCAATGTTTGAATTTTCATTAATTTCAACTAAATATAATATCTTACCACTGAATGAATAAAGTAATTTTACTAAGTTTAAAGTTACACAAAGTATGGAAAACCAATTTTAATGCTATCCTTTTTTTATAGGCATTTGAAGAATTAGAAGATCTATTGGCAGATTATAATATTTGTATAGCAGTGAAAGAAAAATTAGTAAAAGACTCAGGTGTAGCTGATGAATCAGCTTATGATAACATAGTTCAGAAGCTCCTAACGAAACCCCGGGCGCGAGGTAAGTAGAATCTTAAATGAATTTTCTAATTTCACATGGAAGGTAAAATTTGTCGTTACTAAACTTTTTAATACCGCTGTTTCTAAAGGAGGTATTTGTTTTCAAATTTGATGTCAACCATGCTGCATAATTTTAAGTCTCTTTTTAATTTCTAACAACGCTATTTTTAGCTCCAATAATTTTAAAAGTGCATAATAATTAAATGAATACTTGAATACGAACTTGTCCCTTTAATAAAAAGTTCACATCCAATAAAAAAGGAAAACTTTTGTATAAAAACGTAGTACGAAAATGTAACAAAACCTTTGATATAATTTAATAGGAATAGGAACAGCTTTTTTCAAAAGCTACGTTTAATGAAATTTCGGGTTCCCTTTCGAATATAACATACCAACCTTTCTTTATGTGCTTTACAAGTGGCCACCCTTAAACCAATTATGAAATATTTAGAGTGATATAACTCCCATCAATTTTTATATAAGAAACACTGATATATTATAAGCTTACCTGTTTTGACATTATCGTTCTATTCATCACTATTTTGTGTCAAGGTATATTTCAAAACAATTATCTTATCAAAGGAGCCCACTGTGTTAAAGTTAAATAAAACTACCTCCAGTTTGGCAACATCTAAAGATACTTGGTTTATTTTCTTATATTTTTATTTCAATTAACTTGCTGACTAGGAAGTAATTTCTAGAATATTTATTCAGTATAACCCTACATAAGTAAGCATTGCAATAAAACTTAGGATTAAATACAAACAAACAGTTAATATCTACAGATGTACAGAAGCAGTTAATATTGTTGAATATGATGTTAAGGTATTACCCCCAGGACAAGGATAAAGCTATTTATCCAAGTTTATTAACATATTTGTTGGCCGAAGGTATCTTAAATATTCAAGTTCTAATGATCAAGCCTCGAAGTATTAAGTTTCCAACGAACATAGCCTCATTACTCTGCTCTTCACTCAAAGGTGTTAACAATTTATATTAGACTATGGACACTTCAATGATTTTCAACAGGCCGTAACCTTATACCGTATAAAATAGTGGTGTCGAAGTACTAAAGCATTACAACCCTTAATGTTTAACGTATTTTTGAAAATTTCCTAATTGCTCTTGGAATATTACAAAATGAGTGGATACATACTTCCTCTCATTTAGTAAAATATGTTTGTAATTACAATAAAGCGAGTCAACTATTAATTAACCCAACAGTTATTCAATTAATAATCTAAAATCTATACACTAATTCTGTCCTAAGAGGGTTAAATTTCGTTGATAATCCGTTGCAATTTCTTTTCGTATATTTCAAAATGTTTCTACGTTTGAGTATGGCAAGCTATTAACTACTTTAACTTGAATTTATTATACAATTATTATTCTAGGAAACTTGCAAGTTATCTACTTACTTATTTGGATTCACTAATTTATTTACAATTTATTTCCGATTCTTATTCAATATGTAATATTTATATTGAAGGACAATTTACTTTTTCACGCCAATAGTGATTTTAAAACTTGCTAACTCAGCTATAATTTATATATTAATATCTAAACTATACATTCTAGAGTAATTCAAGGTAGCCTAGAAAGTGTGAATCATTTAAGCGAGTAATTTTATGTAAAGCATAACTCATTACGGGACATCCTAAATGTTATTTCTAATTTTGTTAAATTTTTTATACACATTTGGGATATTTCGATAGAGATTTTATTTATTAGATTCTAGAAACCACATATAAGTGGAAATATTTGTTAATTACCATATATATCAAGTTAAGTGGATTTATTGTTCAATTTAGATAATTCTTCATTGCTCGGTAATATTTTATGATGTGTTACTTATTGTATTTTGTGTTTAATATTTTGGAACCATACAATTTCATACGCTAAAGTTCAAAATCGATTAAAAGGATTGGAAATGCCACTACATTCACAGAATTATATTATATGACGAAATCAAAACATCTCACACCGTCTGCGTCTGTCTCCTAGTGGTAGAATTTCCTTCGGTCGGAAGTTTTATATTTATAAACCTACAGAAATAACATAGGAAAATGTAAGTCAGGATGAATACCGCATTTAATTCCATCCGCATAGACGTCACATTTAGCTAATCATAGAAGTTATAGTAAATTCACCAATTTTTATTCTCCTCACATTTATGCTTCTTGAGATATAATTTTTTGTCTCCTGCCGATGGTTGAGATCACATTCCACTGAAAAATTGAATTTTGCGAACCATAAATACTGGAGCCGTGATATTTTTACACTTGCAAGGTCGGATAATTGTTTAGCAAAGATGTTCAAAATGTCTTTTGGTGTAGGGAATGAACTTCAGGCCCATCCATAGACAACATACCTTTGCCAAAAAAAAAACAGGTTTTTCGAATGGTACTATATATTGATGGTGTCAAATATCTTGAAGTGGATCAATGTAATTGTGGTGATAATTTTCAGTAATTATGATAAGAATTAAGTCTTTCCCACGAGATTTGTTAATGGCTCTATTGAACCTTTTAGAGTGTGTAGTTCAATTTACAATTATTTTAAGTTATTAGCGCCAAACGTTTTCGCCTAAACCTTATTGCTTGGCATCTTCAGGACTTAAATACAAGAGTACATAAAGGTTGTACATTGATTTGTACAAATGTAATTAAAACAGGCTAAAAGTTGTATATTTTAAATAAAAGAACACACAGGTGCAGGTATCTTCGTCAATAATATAAGACATATTATATTTTAAAACTTTCTTAAAACTTTGTTATAAAAAGAAACGTCAACACTTTTTAAAAGGAATTTTTTTTTGAAGAAATTTAATGACATCAGACCTAGTTACAATATGGGTAAATTATTAGTTTAATAAATAACAATTGATATTTAGCTTATATCAGAAGTATAGAATATAAAGTAAAATTCTTGTTTTACGGTATAAATAGGAACGTTCAAACACTAAGTCAAATTTAATGAAGAAACTAATAAGGAATCAACTAATCCCAGGTATACCTATATCGATCTTCTGTTCTTCGGTTATGTACACATTTACGTCGTATTGTGATTTTTGCCATATTAGGTTTTAATAAAGGCCATCATAAAAAATCATAGGGTGCGTTCTCGTTCATTATAAAAAATGTTCAAAATTTGAACCAAACTGCTAAACATTTCAAAATTTTTTTGTACCTCCGTCCATAAATGTCGATTTTCTGGTCATCATTTGCGGTCAGAAGTTATTGTTTACAAGCCTAAGCTGGCAAAAAAAGTTACTAACTAATCTTTGCCGACCTAGGTCGGAAGAAATATAACTAAAAATGTCACCATATTTATCACTAAATAGTTGTCACCTTGACAAAAGAAATAAATTTTTAGGTAATTTTGCGTAATACAATCACAGTTTAATATAATTTGAATTGTAACTTTATAAATATCTAAGCAATTAATAACCATATTCCTGAATGATAACTAAGATAAATTTATTTTATAGGCTGTTGGTATATTTTGGGTTATAAGTATGCCAACCTTCTTTGTTTCAACCTTAAATTACTGAAATTTCTAAAATGCGTATATACTAAAACAATTGGTATTAAAAAATAGTTCATTTTGAAAAATCGTGTTTATATACCAAAATTATACAAAAGACGGTGCAAAAAATGTTGTGTATCACACGTCCAGAAAAGCTTCTGCGAATACCCGAAATTTTCACGCCTCGACAATGCCTCGGCCTGTAAACATACTCGAACTTGCAAAAGCTAACTTTCTGGCCTTGTGATATAAATAACTTTTACCTAACGCCTTCGACACTAGCCCTTGGTATCTCATGTGGGCGTAAACGTTGAGAATTAATAACGCAGGCCCGTAGCTCATCCACGTTTTAAGGCGGCGTATTGTATACCTCTGCTTTCAAATTTACATACAAGTAAAGGTCCGAAGGTGTTAGATATCGTGACCTTACCGGCCATCCGCCAAATCGAAAATGGAGAATCCATCTGTCGCCAAATATATTTCACAGTTGTTGATGTTAGCATAGCCATGATCTGAGTGCCATCCAATAAGAATCAGCATGTCGCCAACTATGCCAAGCGTAAATTTTCAAGAAATACTTAGATTTGATTCCTTAAAATATCTAACGCCCGTATTCCAGTTATTCGTGCAGAGAATCGCTGGCACATCGTCATTGAACGCTTTGTCAGCATCTTCTCTATCATTTGCGTACTGTAGTGGTAATCAAGCAAATTACCAAGTGGAGAATGCGGCAGTGCATGCAGCTACAATTCAACCTAAGACTACCATTCTCTTGTTTATTTATTACTCAAGATGCCATTATATTACATGTACATTCGGCGTTTACTAGTGGTATGTTAGGATTACAGTAAAATGCGTTTTAAATTTTTGTCGATTTTGCAAGCACATTGAAAAAAAATCTGGTGCGAGATAACACACGACTTTCTCTTACACATTTTAAATTTAATTTGAATTTATTGTCGTTAGTTACTTTCTTCTACACTTAAATTGTAAACTAAAATTAATTTAAAGGCATAAATAGTTCACGCATTTCTAATTTCTTTTATGCATGTATTAAGAGCTATATAATTAAATTTTGAGCTCATTTAAAGCAAAAAAATTTATAGATTTAAATAAAAAGTAATTAAGTATGTAAACAGTGCACACAAATGATTAAAATTTTAATTTATTTTATTTTGAGGACGATAATTGGAACGATCACCATCCAAGTTGCTGGCCAGACAAAACCTTGCTTAACTCGAGGGATTCTTTTCAATAACTCACTTCAACGAACTTTTTTAGAGAAACCAATTGGTTCATTTAATATAGCATTTTAGGCGCAATAAACGTGGCTGGTTTAAAAAAAATCGCTATAGCCTTTTTCAAAAAAATTGCAAAAACCTAAAAATCACAAGAATAAAGTGGCACTTCTGGTCATTTGATTTTAATGAAATTCTTACAGGAAAGTATTAAGGCGGGAATAAACTCCTATGACGTTTGACGTTTGATTTTCGAGATATATTTACAACACCGCGCGCTCGCGCGCGCGCCCACACACACACACACACACATACACTCACATATACATGCATACAGACCAATTTCTAAAAACCTGTTTTTCGGACTCAGGTAACCTAAAAACGTGTATTTCCGCTAAAAATTGGACATCGAAAGTTTTGACCGAATACATGACTTTCTCTATACTACATTTTATATAGGTAAGAGAAAGTAATAAGGTGTTGGAAACCAAAACAAGCTGAATTAAAAAAGTTACATAAATATTATAAACTAAGCTCATGTGATTATTACATAAATTTGTAGCATCTGTCATTATTTGCATATGGTAGTTACTGAACCCTAGTATATTTGAATTCATTTTAACTATACCCTTGTGTAAACTAATAAAATCTAGTATTCCGATACGTTTTACATGCATTTGTGTATTGTGTGTATTCTGTTTATGATATTATAACAATATTAGATATAATAAAAACTTAATGGAAACTTCTAGAACAATTCAAAACGTTCCTCATAATTAAGATAGATGATGTAGTGCAAATTATTCAGTGCAGCAACCTATACCTGTCAATTAAATTTAAGGTCAGCAATGAGTCTTGGCAGTGCAGTTTAATGCACCATTATTATTACTAGTCTTCTTCTATGCTAATCTGGAGTTTCCTTAATGATCAAAACCTTTTCCTTTCTATATAAATAGCATATTAAGCTCCCTTAGTTTTGGTTTTAACTACAGTCTTGTACTGTTAATTACTATTGCACATAAACAGAAATATAAACGTATGTTGTTAGTGTATTGTAAAATAAATTTTTTAATAAATAGATGTAATAAATAATTCTAATGTTAGTGAATATAAATAAATATTCTTAAACAATTTTCTAGTTTCTTTACATTGATCTCAGATATGGGATCGCTTTTAAAAGTTAAACTCACAGATTATTATTAACTAAAAACTAGTATGAACCTTTTTTATATCCCAGTAACCAGAAGCGCCGAAACACAAAATATGGAGACGTTGATGGCAATGTAAAAATGCAAAATAGAACGGATTCCAACGAAGAAATAATGGAATCCAATCAAACTAAATTAGACGAAACAATGCATTCCAATGAAGAAAAATAGAATCCATTCATAATAAATTACAAGACGAAATTACTAACAAATTAAAAGAGGAAATGTTGTCTATTAATGCAATCTAGAGTGAAATACAAGAAGAAATGGGGACGATTAAAGCAAATGAAAGCAAATTACAGGATGAAATTAAACTATACCAAAAGCTTAAATTGAGCTAGACTAAACTGTAGGAAGAGGTTAAATCGAGCCAAAACAAGCTAACAAAGTAAATAAAATGTCAACAAAATATGAGGACATAACTAACAAGTGTGCTGGACTACATCAAAAGTTTATTCTCCTTATCGTAAATAAATAAGTCAGTATGGCTAAGAAGGATATTGCTTCCATTCCTCATGAACAACCAAAAGAGGTGAATGTGTAGAAAGTTAAACAGTTTCCAAGTAGTAGAAGACACGTTAAAGCATCTACGGAAGATGGGAAGACATCTTGGACCCACCACCATAAACGACTCGTGGTAGCCGCAACATCGAATGGATTGACCATTTATGAAAAGGCAACTGCTTTAATAATGCCTCTACGTGGGGGAGATGCGTGAAACATTCTACAAACAACACCAGATAATCTACAGAATAACTTCTATTATCATATTTCACGATTGGAAATGCGATATGGAGGTATACTACGTCCAGTTAGGAAGAACTATGGTAGTGCTAGATTCTGTGTAGATTATCGTAGTTTAAATAATGTGACCAAAGAGGACAGCTATTCTCTATTCAGAATTGACGACAGTTTGAACATACTTTTCGTATCCAATGGTTTTCGAGTCTGGACATGAAAAGTGGATATTGGCAAATTGGTTTGGAGCCTGAACATAGGAAAAAGAGAGCATTCTCTATTACATCGGGTCTCTGGTAATTCACAGCGATGTATTTTGACTTGTACAATGTACCAGCGACGTTTTAAAGGCTAATGAAATTGATCATGAGGGAGTTTTCTTGGCAAACATGTCTGATATACCTAGATGATGTCATAGTTATAGGAAAGATCCTCGATGAACACCTGAAAAATCTCGAAGGGGTGTTTTAAAGACTCTAAAATGCACATCTACAGCTTTGTCCGTAAAAGTGCAAGTTCTTTCAAAACAAAATGAAATACCTAGGTGATGTGGTCTTTGAAATAGTTGAAGCAGCTGACTCAAAGAAAAGTAGGTCCATACGAGAATGGCCACAATCGAAAGTTAACATAAATTATTAATTACTATCATCGATTCGTTCGTGGACTTGCAAACATCACAAAACCACTTGCAAAGCTTACTGAAAAAATCAACCATATTCATGGTGCAATAGCCATTAGGGATCAGTTTAAACATTTAAACAAACATTGATAATAGCACCTATACTTAATTACCCTTGAATGTCACCCCGGCATCGATGCAGTGCTATCGTAAATGCAAGACAGACAAGAACGAGTAATTGGGTGTTTGAGCACAGTGTTGTCCAAACCTAAGAGAAACTATTATGTTACGCCCAAAGAATTGCTAGCGATGATAAAGGCTCATTAAATGGACATGTAAATCAATAGTACTTCAGGCATTGGGCAATTGAAAATGCTCACTGGATGCAAGAGTCACATACCCAATACCTATAGAAGTTAACGTTTAGCTCGTATTGCCGCTTTCTTACTGAACATGACCTGATCGCTTTAGCTGTACTTTTAGTCAATAAGAAAATCCCGGTATACTAGAAAATAACTCAGGTTATCAGCAAGAGGGAGTACCGCCACATTATAATCCCAATATTCGGAAGTACTTAAATAAGGTGTTCCCCACTTAATGGAATGGCAGTAAGGATGAATCAGGAGACCAGCTAGGTCTCCAGACTTAACACACCTGGATTATTTCTTATGATGTTACCTTAAAGTAAAGTGCATGAAGAAAACTCAGAAAATGTAGAGGTATTAAAGGAGCGCCTACAGCACGAAATAGGACAAATTCTACCACATGTTGTAGACAATGCTCAGTGAGAAAATATTTGCTGTCTTGGGAACCTGCAAGCAATAAATAGTCAAAATTTTGGAGATCTTAAGCCTTTTGTGAAATATTTTTTCATGAGTTATCATTTTTATTGATGTATGTAAAAGAGTAGTGGAAATTTTGAAGAAATTCTTGGGATGTTTTAAATTTTCAACAACATAGAAAAACGTGAACGGAACTAAAAAATTCGAAATATGTAAACTTTGAACATCTGGGAATAAATGACATTGTACTATAAAAGACCCCCATTTCCCACATATACTGAACATTTCACGGACATAATTAATGAAATCGCGCCCACTGCAATTTTGTATAAATGATATATCAATACTAGATCAACTAAGTCAGTAAACTACTGTTGAGATCGATGAAAAATTATAGATCTTATTCGAGTCAACCCAGTACCGCTCTATTTGATAAGCATATTTTTCAAATACGCAAAACGTGTTTCACTCAATCCACATCGCTTTTCTTGGGAGCCGATTTTTATAATAACTTCAAGTTACCTGCACACTTTCATTCATTGTGATTTTAACCAACTATATGATAAATTTAGAATTACTGCGTCTTGATTGTAAAATACCTAAACAGGATTTCTTCTATAATTTCCTTACTCTACAGAAACGCAAAGAGCGTTAATCGCAATTATTAGGAACAATCCATAATTAGAACATCTGAAATTCCTGGTTAAAGAATTCACCATTGTAATTCTTCTACCTTTAACAATTGGAGAATTCTGTCAATTTTTAAAACTGAAAATCTAATAGTTTTCAAAAAATCTGACTTTACTGATTCAGTAAGGAATTAGAGAAAAACTTTCTAAATAAAATAAGTTTTTTACGACAAACAGATGCCCAAATATTAAAGTAAGCTACCAAATTATAATGCATAAAATATTGACTTGATTACAGGAAACTAAAATATGAAGTTAATAAAATGATACTCCAATCGTTTACATTAAAAGCATACAGAGTGATTTTTATTGTTTGAGGTTTTAGCGGGAAATATTTAAACAGATCTAGTAACTTTATCGGTTCAAGGTTTATGCAAATGATAACTA